>CAEFZX010025508.1:0-58602 GCA_903066825.1 Alfaro cultratus
CCTGCATAAAAATCAACTTTTTAAGTATTAATTATAAAAAAACATTTTTCACCATAAAGCATAAAGTTTTTTTTTTATTAATTTCTGCATTTTTTTTTTTTTTTTTTTTTTTTTGCCACTCAACAGTTCAAATTATACTCTGAAATTTTGAGCAAAGGTTTTTGTGGAAAACTCAACTGAACAAAGGACTTGGTTTTCTTTTTTCCTCTTAGATTCTCTCAAAGGAAATGCCACAGTGGAAAGCTGAAGTCCTCTTTTTCCACCATTGCCTCTTGGAAGCACATGGAAACCATCAGAGGGGTGTTGGAAATATTAATTTATTTATGCTAGTTGTTTTGATGCTTAAACTTTAGCACATGTTGAAATATTACATTGATCCTGATTGTTTTGAGTAGGCCTCTATTTAGTTAAGATTTAGACTCATAGTTTAATCAATATATAACTTATTCAGTAGAACATTTTTTTCTTAAAGGAGCACGATTTGATTAAAATTAGTCTAATCAGTAGTTTTTTATATTAGATAGTCTTAAGAAGTATGCAAGTCATAAATTCATCTGAAAATGTTTTAGTTCATTATAAACCAAAGGAGTTGAAAACTAATCAAAATATTGAATGCAACAGATGTTTTGGTATTGAAACTGCTAATGTTTCAATATGTAACTCTTATAAAACTCTGTTTTATAAGAGTTTGAAGATATTATATGAAACATGCAAATTTTTATAATCAAAATCTGCTGTTTGATGCCCTGGGTCAGAGGAGAGGTCAGGAGAGCTCTGTGTGGTTCAGGAACCAGTTTGAAGGGATGAAAAACACAGATGGCTGATAAACTTTGGTCTCGCTTCCTTGAGTAAAATGTTTCCGTATGAAATGAACACATCTGTTGTTTGTGCCCTGGAAAAGTACGCAGGGAGGACAGCTTAGAGACAATGGATAGATTCATCCCTTGGCCTTGGTAACACCTGCATGGTCTCTGGCGGGCAAACAGCAACACGTCATTACGACTGTTTGAGACCACCACTAAACTCCAATTTGTTCCTGTAGAAACACAGTAATTGAACTAAAAACAGCCGGTCAGATCACTGGGGTGGAACTGTCTTAACTGCCTCAGTGGTCTCCGAAGGCGCGTCTTCGTATTTTGGTATTTTTCTAAGGTAATTTCTTCTTTGTGGCTTTGGTTTCTGCTGATTATGTTGACGTGATTTTATGCATTTGATTGTTTGAATAAATTTTGGTTGATTGTGACTGTTGTCTTTGTGGTTTCACTTTTACACATGACATTAACAGACCTGAGGAGACGAGAAAACAAGCAACAGGTAGCAATTATCTCGCTTTCTCAACAGGGGCGGTGGCACCAGCAGGGAACACAGAACCTTCACTGATCAGCATTTCCCCCTTTTTTTAAAAAAGAAAAAAAGATTGCAACCTGGATATGATTATTGCTATGGTTTATTGTTTTTTGTTTGTCCAATCCCAACAGTTTAGACAAGCAGACTGGTGTGTCTGGTGCCTTTACAGTGTCAGTGCCCATGTAGTTTTCTCTAGTACATGGGCATAGTGGAATATTCCCCCTGTTGCATGAATAACCTCTGGTCAGATGTAGAACTAATATACCCTTTACCTGCTAAATATAAAAATTTTATTCACTATGTAGATGTAGTAAATAACATTTCACTTTCTGCTGAGTAATTGACGTGGTTTACCACAGATGTCTTTCCATCCAGACTGGACATTTCCAGTTTTTATTTAGTTATAATTCCAGCATAAAAGACACTTTCAGAACAACACACGAGGTGGAACATCTGAGCGCTGCCTACCTGAGGAAACTCAATGCTTTGGTTACAAATGTCTTACAATTGTAAGAGTCTGCTGGCTGCCCATAACTGATCATGTCCTGTCACTGATTTAATACATTTTAAATGGCATTTGAGTTGGGCCATTAATTTTGGAAGGGAACGATTTTTGCTTCAGTGTCATTAAAAATTTCTTTAGCAAGTTGGATTTTTAGGACGCAGATTTGTCCTCCCGACCACACGGTGGCAGCGACGCTCCAAGAAACCGGCAGCAATGGAACAAAGCAGAGGAAGAGCAGCGGCTTGTTTGTTTGTTTACATCGTTGAAGCTAATGCTAATGACGCAGCTATAGCTCCAGCTACAGCGGCTCTCTGTCTCTCTCTCTGCCTGAAAGCCGGAGACTGTAGCGGTCTGTGTCTCCTGTTCCGGTTTGTCCAGCGGTTGTGAATAAAGTTCCGGAGGATAACAGCAGCCATGGCTCAGCAGAGAGGAGTCAACAGCCTCCAGTTCAACCAGGACCAAAGTAAGCTTCACCCTGGTCCCACTTACTTTAGTAAAAAAAAAAAAAAAAAAAAAAAAGCTTCGTCAGTAAGGCGAAGGTTTACAATCACACAAAATATCCCAACTGCTGCAACTTGTGGATGTTTTCCAGTAGGAGAGCAGAATAAGAGGAACCACTGCAGGCCTGAAGGAGGCTGCTGCTGTTTTGCTCTCTCTGCTTTAGCAGCTTTGGTCACATTAGAGCTGTTTGTTTGGAGAGTTATTCATCTAATTGACACATTTTTGTTTTGTGGGACTGATTCTGAAAATGAAAATATGCAATGACCTTCCTGATTTTATTTGGTGGTCCAGCAAACAAGCACATACACTGATTCATACTTTCTATATTCCTTTTGATATTTGTTCTCCCAGTTCATTTTTATTTATATAGCACCAACTTATAAATGTCTCAGAGGGTTTATAAGACAGACAGGTTTGATGTAAATGACATACTTGACACTTTGAGCCATGAGAACTTTCTTTGGAAAAGGAAAAAGTTCACAAAGCTAAAGAGAGCAATAGTTCAAGTAGCTTGGATGAGAGGAGAAATGCAGTTAAAGGTCAAAGCTCTGAGCCACTGGTGTATCTGGAAATCAGACAAAAAATACACTGATGAATAAAGAATCACTGAGCCAAGTGTGTTTTCTATTGAGAGGAAAAGAAATATTTAAACTGTAATCCATAACAGTAGGAAATGTCCAATCAAGTTGGTATAATTAAACTTTATTTAAATATGTTTGTTTTTTCTGGACTGTGGTACTGAAATCTGGCTTCTAGGGCTTAATGAGATTTATGTGAAAATGTTACAAAAAAAAAACAAAAAACATTATTTTTACTTAGTCTACCCAGCTTACTGTAGTTTCCCTTTTTAATCACAAAGATGAAAAGTGTTTGCAGTAATAACAGCCAAATATTTGGGCACTGCTCTCAGGTAAATCAAATATTTTGCTGAACAAAATAAGATGTCTTCCTAAACATAATTTAGCATCCAGCAAAATTTCATATTGTGACAGATTTATTAAGTCATGTACCTAAACATTGAATTTCTGTTTTTCTGTTAAGTTTTTTTATATATAATCACAAATATTCTCAAACCTAAGGTGTAATTTAACTTGACCGTATATATTTTGTGAAGATTATACATTACATTCTTCTGATCTCAGTTTGGGTCAGGTGACTAACACAATGTTACATCCCCCCATCAGGCTAAGCTAAAACTGTTATATGCAACATTAATGGACAATTCACACAAATGACCATGTGTCAGGCTTACGTCAAACAACTTCATCACATCAAGTCAGTGCCACTGTTATGTAAAAAGTTGCCTATTTTTTTTACCCTCTTTACCTTCCATAGAAGTCAACTCAGTTTGCTTTTGAATGACGTTGAGGGTTTAGAAGCAGTATCAACTTCAACATTTAATGGATCCATGGTCTAAACAGCTGAAGGCGCTCCGGACAGAAAACATTCAGAACTAACAGATGAAGTTTGAACTGCTTGTCATTTGCAGGCTGTTTCTGCTGTGCGATGGAGACGGGGGTGAAAATCTACAACGTGGAGCCGCTGATGGAGAAGGGCCACCTGGGTGAGTCCTGGTGGAGGTGGCTGATGAGCCGCCTGCCGTCACTCCGCCGCTTGAATGAGTTTTTATCAGCCAATCAACAAACCTCTGGCCTGTTAGTGACTGGAAATAAATGCTTCACCGTAGAGGTGGGCGATACGGCATGGTCTGGTATCGCTGATGCTGATTCTTTTTATTACTTAAGTTTGATATATCAGAGTTCTGACATTTAGCCATTTTTATGGTTTATCAATTTATTTTCCAGCAAAATTTATGACAGGCCTACATATTAACAACATAGACAAAACAAATTTAGAGTTGAGGAACTACAACATAGAAATGTGAAAGTTTGTAACTAAAGTATAATTTTTTTCCACAACATACTGACAATATTATTGATGTTTTGGATGGCTCCGCCCACCTCTGGTTTCCAGCTAATGGCGATGAGGCAGGGAGAAAATGTGATGCTGAACATATGAAGACCCCTGTCGTCATGACAACTGCCCCAATGCTGTTGCAAATCAGTGTATCGGTGCACATTGTTTTGTTGTGTTGTTGCAGACCATGAGCAGGTGGGCAGTGTGGCGCTGTGCTCCATGCTGCATCGCTCCAACCTGCTGGCCTTGGTCGGAGGAGGAGTCCATCCTAAATTCTCTGAAATCTCCGGTGCGTCGGCTTCTCCAGAATGTTCTTTTATTTTTATTGTCTTTATTTATACTGTACCTGCTGTAGATATTTAGAATATTTATTTGTTTAGCAGATGATCCCCACTAGTCCCTGCTGTAGCAGAGATTATTCTCCTTGGTTTCCACACCAAACATTACAATAATTAGCACACAAACTATTTCAGCCGTCCACCCATTATCAGACACCCTTGTCCCTAGTGGATCACCTGGTGCCTAACGGTCAATGGACGGTTTTGGACTGTGGGAGTACCTGCACATGGAGAACATGCAAACTCCATGCAGAAAGGCCAGGGCTGAGAATCGAACCCAGGGCCTTCTTGCTGCAAGGCAGCAGTGCTACCAACTGCCCCACTGTGCATTTTGATATGGCTGCATCAGCCATATCAAAACAAAGGTAAAAATAAAACTATAACAGACTGAAAACAAATTGAGGCATTCCATCAATTTCATGTTAATCACTTCTCTATTAAAATTTACATAATCAGTCAGCAGTGTAATTTCAGAAGGCAACATATTCCAAACGAAACAGCTGTGTATACAGAAACACTCTGTATCAGAGTGCTGGTTGGAGGCAGAGGCATTGTAAGAGTACTGACAGAGTTTTGTCTGGTATTAAAAGCATGTCTGTTGTAGGTGGGTCACCCCTACAGTGAGAACAGAACATGTGTTTCTCATTCATTAAATTCTTGAGCATCACTTGGATTTGCTCTCCTCTGGTTTAAGTTCTGATCTGGGATGATGCTCGAGAGTCCCGAGACCCCAAGGATAAGCTGGTGCTGGAGTTCACCTTCACCAAACCGGTTCTGGCCGTTCGCATGAGGCACGACAAGTGAGTGTCCTCTGACCACTATTACCTGTCCAGCCGCACGGATCCACTGATCATTAGATTGCCTGTTGTCGTAGGATCATCATCGTGTTGAAGAACAAGATCTTCGTTTACAGTTTCCCAGACAATCCTGTCAAGCTTTTTGAATTCGACACCAGAGACAACCCAAAAGGTGAAACTCTTTCTTATTCTGTAGCTTCTTTGTCTCTCCTCTTATTGTCTTACTTCTTGACAGCATTTCTCTCTGTCCTGCAGGCATCTGTGACCTGTGTCCCAGTCTGGAGAAACAGCTGTTGGTATTCCCAGGTCACAAATGCGGCAGCTTGCAGCTGGTTGTAAGTTCCAGACTCGTGGGAGGGTGAGTGCATCTGACTCTGTTGTTTTGGCCAACAAGCTGGCACGTCTTGTCTCTTTCAGGACTTGTCCAACACCAAGCCCGGCACGTCGTCAGCGCCGTTTACCATCAACGCCCACCAAAGCGAGATCGCCTGCGTGGCGCTGAACCAGGCAGGCAGCGTGGCGGCGTCAGCGTCCCGCAAAGGAACCCTGATCCGACTGTTCGACACCACAACCAGAGACAAGCTGGTGGAGCTGCGTAGAGGCACCGACCCGGCCACGCTCTACTGGTGCTTACTGCAGCACACATCAGATCACATCAGATCACATCAGATCACATCAGATCAGATCACATCAGATCAGATCAGATCACATCACATCAGATCACATCAGATCACATCAGATCACATCAGATCAGATCACATCAGATCAGATCAGATCACATCAGATCACATCAGATCAGATCACATCAGATTACATCAGATCAGATCACATCAGATCACATCAGATCACATCAGATCACATCAGATCACATCAGATCACATCAGATCACATCAGATCAGATCAGATCACATCAGATCACATCAGATTACATCAGATCACATCAGATCACATCAGATCAGATCACATCAGATCACATCAGATCAGATCACATCAGATCAGATCAGATCAGAGTGGAAGGCAGATGTAGTTTGGGTCTTTGGTCCAGGCCTTCATCTAGTATTTTTACAGTCAGTGTCCTACTGGAAGAAAACGCAAAACATTTATCCCTCATACTGACCAAATGTATGTAAAGAAAAGAAAAAAAAATGTCTAAAAAATGTTCTGGCTAAGTTTTCTGGCATTTAGCAAATAGAAATAATTCTGGTAAAAGAAAGAAACAAGAAAAGTTTGCTCTGATTTATCTTCAGACAGTGAGATAAAAACATTTGTGTTTTTATTGGATGTATGTAAATATCTGGTTTCCACTGTATCACCCATTTTCCTGTCCCTGTTGAAGAAAAGGATCCCCGCAGCATGATGCTGCCACCATATTTCACTGGGGAGATGGTGTGTTCAGGGTCATTTCTGCCAGGACATTAAGAACACAAAAATCGAATTAGCTACAACGTTTAATTCACTTCAAAACTGCTGGATTTGTCCCAAAGGGAAACAAAATGGTGTAACTCTTATCATTTAAATACCTTAAGAGTTATTGTTAGTTTTGCAATGAATCTGAAGAGGTTTCTGATTGATAGTTTAACTCATATTAGGGCCATTGCACACAGAAAAAAATTAAATTTCTGCAAAAAAATTCAGAAATTTTGAGAATTTCACACATTTTCTAGAAAAAACGTGGAAATCATTGACTTTCAAAAGTCTTTTCCTGGGAAAAGTCTGAGATTAATCTCAAAATTCCTAAGTTATTTCTAGCAATTTTCCATCTTCCAAGCTCTGAAATGTCCTTGCTTTTTTTCCTCTAGAAAATTTCTAAAACAAAATTCAAGTTTTTTGGTGGAAATTTACTCTTTTTTTTTTTTTAGAGACAATCATATTAGTCTCTGAAACACACCATCGTACAAAGTAGCACTTTTTTTAGATTGTTAGGCAATTTTTGAAAAAGTTAACAACTCTGCGTTCAATGTAAAGTCAAGATGTATTAACCATGTGAAACACGTGACCGGCGCAGCACACAGACGCTGTCGGCTTTCATCCAGTGAAGCGTTCCTCGTTTTCTCTCTTTCAGCATCAACTTCAGCCACGACTCATCCTTCCTGTGTGCCTCCAGCGACAAAGGCACCGTCCACATCTTTGCTCTGAAGGACACCAAACTCAACCGACGCTCGGCGTAAGACAAACACCTGCTCACGTCCTCTCACTGCTGCTGCGAGCTGAACGCGTCTCTCTCCCTGCAGCCTGGCCCGTGTCGGGAAGGTGGGCCCTGTGATTGGTCAGTACGTGGACAGCCAGTGGTCGCTGGCCAGCTTCACCGTGCCTGCTGAGTGCGCCTGCATATGTGCTTTTGGAAAAAACACATCCAAGAACGTGAACTCGGTCATCGGTGAGGAGACCTGCTGTTGTGCTTTGGCTGCATATCATGACGTTCATAAATGTGGCGTTTCCTGCATGTCACATGATGCAGAGAAGCTGGAATGAAGCTCAGTAAATGTTATTGATAAAAACAGAGCAGTATTGTAATAAGAAGATGTACAATAAAATCTTTGTGGGTAGGATCTTAATTATGCCAATCAGTGCTGCAGCTAACGATTATGTTAGTAATGGAATTATTCTACTGATTATTCAGATGATTAATTGGTTAAAAAATTAGCCACATTCTGCAGATTTTTTTATTTGACCATTTCAGCCTTTTTTATACAATATTAGAAATGCGTTAAAATATGTACATATAAAAATAATAGAATTTTTAAGAATATAAAAGATTTTATTGTCTAAAGTGCAATAACATAGCATTCCCTTAGTGAACACTTATAAAAATCGCTTATTAATTTTTGTATTAACAACTAATAATTAGCTGGCAAGAGGTGGCTAATAGATTTTGTTTTACACAATTTGAATCAGGTGAAGCTAAAACTATGTCTTCAGGAGTTCTGGGTAGAACATATTTGCAGATGAAGGATTTATTTATTTTTTGATCCTGAATGCAAATGTTACATATTTTTGTACAGTTTTGGCCTTATTACTGCTCTGAGTGTGTTGTTCTTTCAGCAAATGTTCTGTTTTTGAGTCTGTATAATCCAGTGAAAGATTTATCAATTACTAAATGAGTGGAAGATTATTTCAATAATCGATTAATCACAATTAACCATTTCAGCCCTGATTCAAATACTCCTATCCAGTAACCTGGAGCTTTTTACAGTTGGCATTAGTGAGACTGACAGGGAGGGGGCGCTGTAACCTCATGCGGTCGCCATCTTTAAACTTTTGCGTCATCATCCTTTACTTCAGCATCACTTCTACATCCAGACAGAAAAAACGTGTATTACAAGTCTGTTTACTTCCTTCTCTAAGGTTATATTTCTCCAATAATTTTGAGCATCACTATAGTTTTCTATCCTTTCCTTCTCGTGCCGTCTGTAAAGCCACCTCTCTGTTCTGCAGCCATCTGTGTAGATGGGACCTTCCACAAGTACGTCTTCACACCGGATGGAAACTGCAATCGAGAAGCCTTCGACGTGTACCTGGACATCTGTGATGACGATGACTTCTGAGAGGAAGGCAGAGGGATGAGACTGACCTGAAGAGACCGCTGTGGTCTGCAGATGGAAAAGACCACCGCAGACCAATGAACTCAGCTGTAGCATGTTTTATCAAGAGCCGCGTTTTAATCAGTTGTATTTACAATGTGCAGCTCAGTCAGTCAAATGCAGCCCAGCTTACCTGGATGATGAGTAGCACATGACTAATGTACAGGATTTATGGAAGCTGACAGTGAAGTCTGACTAAAATTAGAAATGCTTTATAAAACCTGTTTCTTTTATTGTAAGTAATAAATTGACCTTTTCTTTATATGTTGCTGCATAAGTTGCTGTTTATCATGTGGCATTTATGTTAAGATTTCAGTGTATATTTAGCATCTTTAGTGCGTCACTTAGTTGCAGTGTATCAGAGGAGTAGTTTGGATTTGTCAAAGTAAGGTTCTGTAGTATTTCCATACTATATTTCCACCAGGAAATAAAAAATTAAACCCAGGAAGTCATAATTATAAGAATGAAAGCCATAACCTTTGACTTTCTGAGTCCTAGTTGTGAGAGACGTTTGACCTTGAAAGTCACAATTATAACTCTTATTATAATAACTTGTAATTATGACTTCCTTTTGGGCTTTCAATTTGTTTCTTCCATGGCAGAAATAGGCTTCCGTACCGTAGAGACCTTGTAGTAGCTAGCATGTTCCTGTGCAGGAAATGACTCTCCACAGAGAGTCACAATCTCACCTGTAGTTTAAGTTAAAGGGCATAAAATGACTTTGAACTTTACCTTATGCTACGATCTTATTCCCTCAGCAAAAACATACCTGAAGTGTTGCCTTGATTATTTGTTTCATGTTTGAGAACTCCTAAAATCTCCCATGGCAACCATTCGGTGTGCTTAAAGGCTAGGTCTTACCAACTGCTGCCTTTTCTACAAAGATCCTCCTCCAGCCGAGCTTCAGCATCACAGAGCAGCCCGGCCCCACTTCGCTCCTTCAGACTAGCCAGCAGCAATTAGCAAACACCTACATTTAAACAAACATGTTTACAGCTCAAAACTTTGGCATCAATAATGCAACAATCAGTAAAACATTAGTGTAAGAATAACTACTGGTCAGAATCGATATCTAGCAGTGCAGTAGGTTACTTAGTTACGGCTTGTTCAGTTGTATTCATTAATCTGTTATATTTTTCAAGAGTTAACGAGCCAAATGGTTTAGAGCCCCAAAGAACTGTAAAGTGATATAAAGTCTTCAGATAATAAAACATCTTTAAAGGGGCAGTGTTGTTTTTTTCAAGGTATATAGTGCCATTTTATAGCTCAATGAAGTAACAATGTTAACTTCAATTGGTATAAAAATGCTACATATATATTGAACATGAAAAAAATAAAAGCTTCCTTCGCAATTTGACACCTTGAAATATTCTCTTTAATCAAGATTAAATAAAAATGTACAAAGTAATAGCAAAACACAAAACAACATGCAGAGAGGACTTTTACTACGATGTTTTATTAGAAAGAATGAAGCAGATAGATTAAGGTGACTCATTGTGTGGCAGAAAACGTGACAAACACTATGCAAGTCCATGTAAATATATCAAACCTAGAAAGATTTCAAACAGATCACCTGGCTTAAGTCTTATCATTATACATACAACTCACATTGTTGTTTTGATTACCTGAATTAAGTGCTGCAGGGACAAGGATACAACGTAAAATTGACTTACAGTCTGATTACTGTAAATGATAAATGTGGTGTTTTATATATAAATAACAAGCAACTCAAAAAAAAATTTGACCCAACCAAATTCATTCAAACTTACTTTCTTTACTGTGTAACTTTATGTGGAATTTCACAAAAATATGCTGAACACAATCAGTTCAGAAAAGCACTACAATGAGCAAGAAATATCCAGAATAGTGATTAATGTACAGGCGTCTGAATATGAAACGATCCTAAAGTGGTTTCTTAACTGCAGTCTGCTGGAGCTGTTGTAAAGAACTGAAAGGCACGTCACATTTATCAAAGCTGACATTTAAACCAGATGTCCTTAAAACGAACAGAGTATTTGACATGGTACACCGCAGAACTGTGTGAGCTTCAGAACCCTTCATGTGTCGCCAATGGAAACACAGTCAGCTTAAGGCCACCCTGCTCCTGTTCCAAGATGTCAGCTGACATGGCAACTCTAGTCAGCTACAGACGTTCTCACTGGCGTGATGCCAGCAAAAGCAAAACTGCAATAATCCTGCACTTTTACACATTTACATACATTACAAAAGATATCGATGTTATTTTGGTTACTAAAATGTTTTTTTCTGCTTTCTTGGTCATTGTCATTCTGGCTTCATGGAAGTTTCTTTTTTTCTTTTTTTGAAAGAGGCGCTGATCCATATTTAGCACAAAAGTAACCAATTCACTTCAGTTCTTAGCTGACCTTCGGCTCCATTAGTTTGTGTTTGTGTGTAAAGTTCTAGAGGAGGACTTGAATGATGAGGAAGAAAAGGGTGAAGACAACATGCTTTGGTCCGTAAATTATCTTTCTTGGCAGTTATACATTTTAGAGAACGTGGTGGTAGCTCACAGGTCCAGTGTGACCTCTCCGTTTTGCTAACCATTCTCCTTCCATAGAACTAAGTGAATGCTATGATCGGGCATGCTGGTGGCAAATACCAGTCCAGAGTCATTGCCCCCATCCAGGCCGTTCAGCCAGGAGGTGACGCCTGCCAGGAAGCTGGATCCTCGTTTGGATTTCCTGTAGGCTGGAAGAGGCCAGCGGCCTGAGATAGACTCTGTCCTCAGGTCCATGACATACAGGAAGTGGTTATCAAAAAGGAGAGCAAACACCTCACCGAAGCTTAGCAGGGACAGGTTGGCTGGGTCCTCCATCTTTATTACTCTGAGAAAAGGAGAACAGAGTTGCAGGGATTAGAGTGACACCGGCTGAGTGTCCATTAACCACAGAACTGCACAAGTTGAAAATAAATTTGAAGTACACTAAATTGGAAAAAAACTCAGTTTTCAATTAAGTTTTTGCGCTAGATTGAGGTGGGTTTTCAGCCGAATCGAAATACAAATATTCAGCAAAACTGCAATAAGAGCACTTTTTCTCATGTCACACAAGTCACATCATCGTGTGACATCATCAACAGCCGGATGTTACTACCAGAGAAAATGAAGAAGACGAAGATCGGAAGTAGTTGGAGGATGACGATTTGTTTTTGTTTTTTCAGACAATGTGGGTCAATGTGCTCCACCAGAGCTCTCACAGCATCACAGTTCATAAAAAGTTGTGCGTCATTCCAACATCTTGAGTCCAAAACTTTTCTGGAAAATCGCAGTCCACAATTTTTCCAAAACACCTCATACATACATAGCTGCTCCCACGTCGCCAGGACTTGTCACTCCAACACCAAAGATTGGAACAACTTGCAAAAAACCCTCTAACACTCAGTACGCTAACTTTAACATCAACCATTCTAAACTTAGTAAAAAACATAGTATATGACTGATGAACCTGCTTTTAAAAACTACTGACTAGCCATGAGTATCGCAGTACATTTAATCAGTATGAATACTGTTATACATATTTTTCTGTTTTATGATATTCCTCTGTTTTTTACTGTATGATGTTCCGTTGTAAAATGTTTTAATGTTTTCTAAACAGGTCTCTGCTGAAAATGAGAATTTGTTCTCAATCAATTTAGCTGGATGAATAAAGGTAGTGTTGAACTAACGTGATGTTCTGAACATTTTACCTCAGAATTTCAAAACTGGCAAAATCCCACTGATAGACCCCAAGGTCAGAGCTGCAGACGATGTAACGGCCATCAAACTGCAGGCGAGGCTGAAGGCTGATGCTGCGGTCCTCCGACACAGACAGCGTCTTCAAACACTTGCAGTTGATTTCTCTTCCTAAAGGCCAAACCTGCAGAGCGAGCAAAACATTCAGTTTCATCCTGTGGAGAGCTTCTCACGAGGATGAGAAAACCTCCAATGAAAAAATGATTTCTGGTAGGGTGAGAACTTTACCTTGATTTCATACTTATCAGCACTTAGCAGGATATAATCTCCAGGACTGTGTACCATGGATTCTACTTCACTCTTCTGCAATATCACCTGATAGGAGACCACACCAGGGGGAGAGCAAACGGTGAGAGTCGGCGTTACCAACAAAAAACGCGATCCGTCAGCATGCTGATCTCACCTTAGTGACCCACTCGGTGTGTCCAGTGAGCGTGTTGAGGCAGGCGCCGGCAGACAGAGACCAGACCTTTACCGTGAAGTCTGCAGAACCACTGACCAGCACATCCAGTTCATCGTTGTAGTCCACACTAAAGACTGTAACACACACAGAGAGACAGTAACCATGGTTGTGCCTCACCTTGAGTCTCTTACACGTCAATGTGGTAAAAACCATGGAACATAATTGATGTACGTCAATGTCAGGGCAGGAGAGGTTTCTAAATCACTCAAACATTTCGTAGTTTCAGCATTTATTCACATCAGCCATGTTTAGTCCGCTTTAATCCAACTCCAGTCAGTTTGCCAAGAAGGTTCAGATTATTTGCAGAAGTGCGATTGTGCAAATTCTCAAGTTTCTATTACATTTATTAAAGTAGTTATTTTCCCCCTCAATCACCTCAAAAGTATAAAACTAAACTAACGTCTAAGGCATTGCAAACTCCAGATAGACATTTGGTCAGCGTTCATACTGACCTGCTCCAGTGTGGCCCCGGAACTGCTGGATTTTAGCCCCTGTGCTCCATTCCCAGCATGCAATAGTGTTATCAAAGGACCCGGTCACTAGCTTCTGTTCATCGAATTTCACCGTGGCACATGTGTGTGTCTGAATTCCATAAATACACTGTCCAGTTCGCACGTCCCATAATTTGGCAGAGAGATCATCAGAACCTGCAACAGAAGGAGACGAACATGACGACAGCGGGCAGAGTCAGGTTCTCCACAGAGTCACACAGAGGAACTAACACAGTCAGAGTCAGAGCCAATGAAAGGGACCTGTGCAGAGCAGGCCGTCCTTGTAGTACAGGGCATAGACTCGGGCACTGTGGCCAATCAGGGACGACGTCTCAAAGGCCTCCTGGTCCTTCAGCTGCATCATACGCAGTTTAGCTTTTAGGTAGACGCCCTTCCAGTGGGCTGCGTCCTGGATGGATTCATCGATCCGCCAGCCTAGCTCCCGACACACACTCTGCCATACCTCTGTGCACGAGCTGATCACCTACACACACACACACACACACACACCTAAATAGCTTTAATATTTGCTACTGGGAGTTAACTTGCTTCACAGAGAATTCAACTAATAAGATTCATGACAGATTTCATTACAGTTCTATGTAAATATTAACGTTGTATTATTATCATCTGATGTTGAGTGACCCAACACAAAGTTATGCAAGTTCCTGATCTACCAATTAGCAATTTTGTAATTGATTAATTTTTATTTTCCAATTAATCAATTTATATTGACGAATAGTCCAGGAGGAAAAGTGGCACATTCTGTAGATTTTTCATTAAATCCTTTTGTACAATATTAGAAAGGATGCAAATAATTTGATTCCTTTAAATAAGATAACATTTTATTTACAATCCTAACATCAACATGTGAAAAGCTGAGCCCTTTCTGCTGGACTTAACATCAGTATGGTGTAGAGGTGATGTGTAGGCTATTTTTAGAATTAACTGAATAATAATTAGAGAGCAACAGCTGGTTAGTAGACGACAGTTATTTACTTTTTAATTTTTATTTATTTATTTTACAGAATTTGAAGAAAAGCTAAAACTACAACTTGAGGAGCTTTGGGTAAAACAGATTTATAGGCAAAGAAATGTTGGTAACACTTTATTTGACGGGTTGTGAATAAGACTGTCATGACACCGTCATAAACATGACATAACACCTGTCATGAACAAGCCCGGATTTTAGCACAGGCTTCCCGGGGCTGCAGCCCGGGGCCCCGGCACTTCGGGGGCCCCGAAAGATGCTATGCATTTTTGTGAATGAATACATTCAGAATGTCTTAATTTTATCACTGGCTAAGAGGATTTTGGCGGTGCTGTTGAAAAAATGTCTAATTTGTTCTGACAAACGTCCATCTTGAATGCTTGATTATTATTGGTCCAAGTTGGACGCTTCTTACGCTTTAGGGCGGAGCCTCAGGGAGTCATTTCTCACGATGGCGGTCAACAGAATGAATGACAGCAGAGCGCAGGAACAAAAGAAAAAGAAGAGTGCGACCGAGAGGTGATGAAGAAAATATCCAAGCTAAAAGGGTTTTTTAAAACTCATATTGGACATGGAACAGAACCATCGTCCCGCTCTGCTTCTCAAGACATTAGCCTTGAGGCTCTACGGTCCGCCAGAACCTGGATCTCTGAACTAACTTTTGCTTCCAGCTAATGACATTATTATGACTACTATATTTATGACATATGATGATTCAATGTATATTACAATTTAATGTTATTGCTCAATTTACTGTGATGGACTGCAGCCTGCCTGCTGTATCATGTGACACTACATGAGCTCAGGACCTTTACCTTATTCCACTGTTTGCAGACCAAGCAGCAGGTGAGCAGGGTCTGAGGATCCAGCCACCGCAGCAGGTAGAAGGCCAGCTCGAGGGGAAGGAGGCGCAGGAAATCCCGTTTCAGCAGCGTCTCCAGGCCGTTGGACAGGTGACGGAGCTGGGCGGCGCCGCTCAGAGAAATGAGCTGATCCAGACACTGGTTCCGCTGCTGGTCGCTAAGAGAAAGGAAGGTGGCAGAGACCGACTCCAGCCACCCCTCAAAGGCCGTTTTGTCCATGGGCACATGACCAGCAACACCTGAAAGAGCAAGGAGTCCAGTTATGTGCTTACTGAATTAAGAATTTATTTTTGCTCATGTGAACTGTAAATGTTCTGCATTGGAGCTGAGTTCTCAAACCCTAAGTTCACTGAGTCAGGTTCTGATGGAGGTTTCTTCCTGTTAAAGGACAGCTTTTTCTTTCCACTGTTGCTACATGCATACTCAGTATGATTATGAAAAAATATCCTTATCCTTTCAACTTTCTCAAATATTGGGTAAAATATTTGAGAAATATATTTGAGAAATATTTTACCCAAATATTTGGGTAAAATATTCAGATTTCATGTTATCAACCAACACACACAAAAAAAACAATGAACTGGGAGGAAAGTAGTACTTGGCTTTCCAAATGACAAGTAAGAAATCTGAATAGTGTAGTGTGCACTTTTATTCAGTCGTGTTTATTCCAATAACCCTAAAGAAAGCATTTCAATGCAATTGATTTCCTTC
The DNA here is from genome assembly GCA_903066825.1 of Alfaro cultratus. NCBI lineage: Eukaryota > Metazoa > Chordata > Actinopteri > Cyprinodontiformes > Poeciliidae > Alfaro > Alfaro cultratus. The sequence goes on from CAEFZX010025508.1 coordinate 16,257, forward strand.
ATGATTCACCTAATTAGTAAACGGAGTACATTTCAGTGGAAAAACAGCAGTTCTCTGAAGGCCTTGGAGGTTTGAGAGAGAGCATTAGTGGAAACAGCATCATCAGATGTTTTTCAGGGAAGTCAGTGAAGCTTTGCGCTGGGAGGATGCCACATGTTCAGTCCTGATCCAACATCCCCAGCATTTTCTCTCTCCCATCTCCCAGATTTTACATTTTCTATTCACTTCATATTCCAGCAGCAACTCTACATTTTTGTTTGCAAGCAGAACATTTAAACTGCTGGATATCATAGTGTTTGCATTCAAATACATGAATAAAAACGAAATAGAAAATATTAAAGGAACCGGGGACTTCCCCTTTAAGTGAGAGTAACTCTCATTAAAGCCCTTTTAAAATATATTAGCTCAAAGTTCAAATATTTATCTGCATTTTTGTGTTCTGAGAAAGCCTGTCACAAGAAGCAATAAATCAATAAATCAATTCATCGGATAATAAATTAAAAGGAGCTTGATCATTTTCATTCGCATGATTGTTTGTTCTTGCGTTTCTCTCTTTCTACCAAATCTGGATGAGAAAGGCTTCAGTCGGGCGCTTCGGCCTCAACTAAACCTGCTCAGAAGGACAATGTTGACAGAGACAACGGTTTCTTGTTGTCTTCAAACACTTTATCAGCTTAATAAAGTGTTTGTGTCCAACAGAACTAGACCAATAGAGAAAAAATGTTAAAAAGGTTGTGACCTCTAACATTAGTTCAACAAACCGTGTGATTTTTCTCCTTCACTTTGCATAAACATGCACTCTTTGTTTCTGTAAAGGGGATGTTTCTCTAAATCCACAAAATAGAACCAATCATTATGTTTCTGGAGTATACAGAAACATAATGATCCAAAATCCAAATAAAATGTGCTTCAAAAGTTGTTACAAAACAAATCAAAATGCTCTGCCAAAAAAGACAGACAGGCAGAACAAAGTCACGGATAAATAGTTTAGATAAGAGGAATTATTCTGTATATTTGACCTTGTCAAATATCATAAATTCTGCATTGAGGCCTCTGTTCTTGAAACCAGACTTCTTTTCTTGAGCTCAAGCTACAGCTGTGCAAGTGTACAGTATGAAAACTGTTTGTTTTCCACCAGACGTCGACATGTGTACGGTTTCACTGTCCAGATATAAACCAGATCGCTGAGGCAGGGCAAGGAGGGAAGTTCAGCAAGAGCTCCTCGTCCTCTCACTGGATGTGCAGGATGTCGCTCTCTTTCAGACCGAAGCGGGTCTTGTACTTGTCAAAAAAGTCAGCTAAGTTCGGATTAGCTGAACGAGATCATCGATTTTTCAAAAGTTGTATAAGTTGTGAGGTCAACACATTTATCAAAGAAGGACGGCTACAAAATAGCATGATCTTCCAATAACAGGTGTATCTGCGTTTAGCTTTAAATGTGCAAAGTGACAGCCAAGAAGGTTCCGTAAAGTCCTGCTCATACGATGACATCTATGGTCATCACAGACAATAAATCAGATTATATTTCGCACAAACTGGGTTCTAAAGCAGCTTGCAGGACACAAGCTGCTGCAGCTGACAGGCTTGTCTCCTGGCAGGTAGCAGTGGAAGCTTAACGTAACTTCATTTCTGAATAAAATGCTCCTGGTCCTGTCAGAGGAGCAAATTTACTCACCTTGACTGACATGAAAGTGCATCGATACACTCAGTTTGTTCGGATTCTGCACCTGAAAAAACCTTATTGTCCATAAACGTTCTCAGCAACACAATATAGCAACTTAGCGATGTCTGTTGCCGTCTTACTCATGTTATGTGCAAAATAGTTATCATGGGTCGAATTGTCACTACAGTCAGTTTAATTAAAACACGTATAGGTTTAACATTTCCACCAACCTGTAAGTTGCAGGAAGATTTTCTTCGCCTCTCTCCTTGTTTAGTCAGTAGCAGCGTTAGCTTCCATAAGCTAACCTGCCTAACTAATTACACTGTCCACGTAACATAGCCGCCTAGCATCTGAGAGCTAACCACCATACACAGTACACTTGACTGTTTAATGCTTAAATGCAACGCTTTTGACCTAAACGAATTATTCGCATCTTGAAAGCAGGAAAACCAGCAGGGAGTAGACAAGGGTGTCAGTATTTGACAGAATGAAAACCAGCCGATAATAGAAACGCATCATACTCTCCAAAGTATTTATTATGCCCTGCGCGTTGTCTTAAAGGCTGTATCTGAAGAAAACTACTCTCTGATAACAGAAATTAGTTTGTAGCTTGTTAATTTTTTGCACAGTTTCATTCGATTTTTTATAGTCTAATAAAAAAACAATAGTAGCATTTCATTTTCTTGTAAATTATTTGCCTATACGACAAAACAACGGACATAATTTAACATAGTTCGCAGGTATCTGACTTCCGGTGTTACACAAATAGTGTAACGGAGTGAAATGTGGATGAAAAACATGACCGGGGTGTGTTTCCTTTTGTTAGGCTCCCACAAGTTGCTTTCTGTTGTGAGACAATTGATGCTTGATTAGGAAAAGCCTGTATAGGAACAGGAGACAGATATTTCTGACAACAGCCGCGCAGATACTATGTTTTAAAAAATCTTGATCTGAAAATTATTGCAACAGGGCCGAGCACAATTTGAGCTTCATGTCTCTCAAAACATTGGGGGCTCAGACCAGTCCAGAAATAGTTGAATGACACCTGCATTATTTTACAGTTATTCAAAATTCAATTAAGTCAGTGCGGGTTTTTTTTTCAGTCCTCTGTCTCAACTAGAGGTTTTGAATGAATGTGGAATAGGAAAAAAAGCACACTTTTAATTTGATTTTGCTGTAAAAATAAATAAATAAATAAAACTAAAAAAGGTAAATTGCTTGTGCTTGTATAACACTTTATCAAGTCCGTAGGACTCCAAAGCATTTCATACCACAGTCAGTCATTCGGCACAGCTGCCCTTGGAAAACCAGCAAGGAGTAGACAAGGGGCAGTCTGACAGAGGTGAGGCTGTCATCCACCAGCGCCACCAGATGAAGTGTCTTGCCCAAGGACAGGGGATGGAGCGGGAATTGAACCGATATTCCACCAATCAAGGGATGAACTTCTTCTACTGTCACCACCATTGTCCCAAATTTAAAAGAACAAGAACAATTTAGAGTTTGACAGACCAGTAAATTAGATGTTGAGAATAGTTTTTGTAATATTTTAAAATAGCTAAATAATACATTTAAATATTTTTTTTAGATCTGAATTTCTGCTTGACAAAATCTTCTTTTTAACTAAGAGAAATCTGTTTCCCAGTCTAATTATTTTCTAAGTTGATATTGGTCTTCGTTTTTATGTTGTTGTTTTTTTTTAATCAAATATATAGATCCTGAAAACAAATTAATTCATTTTATGTTTATGTGTCATTAGCCATGTGCCATATTCAGACTTCTAACTTTGCTTTCATGTTACAGTTAAATGTTTTAGATCGTCAAAAAATGCTAATATTAGACAAAGACAACCTGTACGCATACAAAATGCAACTTTCTAAATTATTTCATTAATCCATCAACCCATTCATTTATCTACAACTTATAGCAATCATTGGGCAAGAGGTGCACCCTGACAACAGTCTCTCTCTCTCTCACGCACACACACACACACACACACTCCTAAGGGCAATGTAGAGAAACATGATTTCATTAAGGGGCTTAACCAGTTTTTAAGCATATTTGTTTAATTGTTTCTCTTAAAAGAGGGTTTATGAAGAATTTTTTTTTTTATAAATCTCAGAATATATATTGTGATTTATGAATGTAGGCAGATTTTAGGACAACTTTGCTGGTAGCTGTTATTACATATCTAAGAAGTGGGTGGACCTATCATGGAAAAAGTACAGAACTGGGTCAAGCAGACCATGTTTTGATGATCTAGTCACAAACCAGGAATAAGTTGCTTTGAGCCTATATACAAAGAGCTTTGCTAACAACTTATTATAAAAGATTTCAGTAAGAATGACTTTCTAGTGTGATTCAAAAAAGCGCTTTAGAAAATTCATTGAAACAATTCATCTTACTTAAAGTGTTGTCTTTATATAAGTTTGTGAATAACACTTTGATTTGATGGCAAATACAATTTATGTGAGATTATGATGTGGGAACACACGGGGTACTGCGGCGAACAAGCAGACCCTGAGGTGTCAGGTCCAGATTGTGCAGACAAACGTTTCTGAGCACCTGCTGGTGGTGGAGGAAGGGAGACTGAACAAGTGATAGATATCTGCTAATCTCTGTGGTGAAGGGAAGCCACTTAAGCTTCTGTGGACACTAATGAGCTTGGAAGTAAATCCTGGCCTGGACTCACTGGAACGTGTAAATGTATTATGTCCAAATTGTTTGGCTACTTCATGCACAATCCAGCCTCTGGAAAGAGTACAACATACTGCAGTGAGCTGTTTTTATCCAGATCTTCTATAATCGGTTAGCATTTTCTAGTGGGGGAACAGAAGATATAAAAAAACAAAAGGAAGAAACAACTTTTTAAGGCTGTAGGACGTATAAACAATATGATTTTAAGTAAGTGACCAGATTGGTGGTAAAATAAGAGGAATTTGAATATCAGTTGGACTACAAGTATCAACATGTCTAAGTTTTATACATATGAAAAGGTTTTTCATTAGTGGGATGTCACAGAAGACGCATCTTATGATGGCTGAAACACAAAGAGCTCTCAACCTCTTTGTGTTTTCAAACCATACTGATTAAACCAGATGCAGACGTACTGCTAGATTTCTGGATGTTCCACTGAGTGGAGAGAACATCATTTTCCCCAGAAACCAGCAGTGGTCAGATGCTCCTCCAATAGAGTCAAAGGAATAACCTGAAGAGATGTCCAAGAGTCAAAGACCACTGAGAGCTTCAGAAAGACATTTTTGTAGGTGGACGTTTTTCCATTTAAATAAATAATCCACTCATCGGTATCGGGTTCTTTGCACATTTAATTCACAATGCTCCACTGCTGAAGAAAAAAAAATCTGCTTTCTTCAGAACATTTGGGCAAGCCAAGAAAATACTGGTTTAAAATGGATCTGATCAACATGTCCAATATTGAACTTTTTGGGTGAAATTGCACAAACCAGGTCTGGAGAAGAAATAGTGCTGCACTTCACCCTTAATTATAGTGTGGGGCTGTATTTGAGGATATCATCAGGGTTTCCCCCAGAGTTTTATAAGCCTGGCGGGCCACCAGGCTAAGAATTGTTCTAACCACTGCCGATCTTCACTGGAACTTCAGCAAATAAAGTGACAAGTCACAAATAAGGGATAAACAAATTTTAGACACTTTAATTAGGATGAAATGACTGAAACAACACTTTTTTGTGTTTGCCTTTTAAAGACTCCACAGTTGGTGGTTGGTGCTAATAATATCTTCCAACAACGCACAATTAACTAGTTATATTTTCAAATTTCCTGTCAAAGCTCCTTTAATTCCAAAAGTCCAATGAGGGAGTTCCTAGCAGCTCTGGCACAGGAGCAGGTGTTAGTCCACCTCATGTTTTCCTGACTGCTCTCTGTCTGATGGCTGATCACTCTCCTTATGAGCAGGGAAGGCTGTCTATGGCCAAGCATGGAGGGTGGCTGTGGAGAAAGCCAGCCTCTAGACTGAGGCCAGCCAGGAGCAACATGCCGGGACTTTAACACTTGCCTTTTTGCTTTTTTTATTCATTTTTTCTTTTTCTTTTTCTTGAATGCACCTACATCTCCAGCTTTAGCATGGAGCTGGGAAAAGTTCATTTGAATTTAAAGACACTTCTGCTGACAATGATGATGTTCAAGTGGGGTGAGTAGAAACTTTTAATCCTTCTGTTTAATGTGGGAGACTTCAATAAAGGAAAACAACTCAATTAAATAATGCGGACTTACTTTAATCATTGTTCTACATGTAACATTTGTAGAAGTGAAAGTCTGTAAGAGATGTGTTGTATGGGAAGGAATGTTATTGTGCGTCTTGATGATGGTGCTTCCCAAACAAGTGGCTTTCACAAAGTACTGTGATGTAAGACCAATTCTGAGCCTCAGCTATGTATAAAGAAGATGAAGCAATGAGGAGATGTTGTGTTTTGTCACCCTTAACCATTATTTTGAACTTTGATAATATCCAGTAAAACTGAACAATAGTGAAAAGACCACAGGCATGAAGAGGACAAATCATTTCAATCGCCAAAGCTGTAAACTTTCTCAGACTAATAATGTAAAGCGAGCGTTCTGACCTGGTGGGAGTTGAGTTAATCTGTGTCTGATTTGACACATGACTGCCTCAGAATGAGACCACTCAGTCATGCAGACTCAAATCAGAGCAAACAATGGAGGAGGAGAGAAAGTTGGTTCATATCTTTCCATGCTTGAACGAAGCTGCAGAATGAGGTCACATAATGTCCTGTTATGTTATTTAATTTTCCAAAGTTCTGATTTATCACATAATGGTTGTCTAATGTTACCCAAAATAGGATCTGTTGTTTAAAGGTTCTGCATGAATGCTTATAGTGAACTCACAACCATGTGAAGGTCTTTACAGCAGAAAACTGACCAGCAAAAAACCCTTTTGTGTTAATGAGGCAGTTTTTCTATATGCAACTTTGACATTTTATTGATAATATGTCAATAATATATTATATAATAGTATAATATATATATACTTCTGTATATATATGTAACAAACATTTTTACAGGCTTTTACTGTTAAAGTTAATTTTTATTATTTTATTACCATATTATTATTTCACTGTCTATGGGACTTGTATGTGTTCTACAATGTATGCAAGTTCAAAAAAATTCAATAAAATAAAAGCAGCTGCTGTTTTTCCTAACTGAAAAAGATGAATGAATATAGATTTATACATGTTAACAGAACATTTTATAGCTATAAGTAACAAATAGGTGTACTTATTTACCTAAATATAGAAAATATTAAACAATAAAAATTTATATTTCTGCTAAAATAGTCACACAGCTCCTTTTTTTTCTTGCAGAAACTAATTAGTACATAAATGTCCTTTGGCAGGTATGAATTTAAACTGTATAAAATGGCTTGTGGCAGATAACATCACAGAGGTATGAAATAGTAGATGGCTTGTATTTGTTATGAAGAGGACCCCAAAGCAATTCGCACTACACTCAGTCATTCACCTATTCACACACACACACACACACGCACGCACGCACACATATGTTGAAGGTGGCAAGCTACTGGATAGAAGTGAGGTTCCCATGCAGGCCTCGGACCCCCACCAACAGGCAAGGTGGGTGAAGGGTCTTGCCCAAGGACACAACAACAGAAGCAGATGGAGAGAGGATCGAATCAGCAACCCACTGATTGCAGGGCAAAATAACCAGCAGCTATCAAACAGATTTTATTGACTTTTATTTTAATTTTTATTAGGAAATGAGAAAGACATGTCATTGAAGCTGTGTTCCAGTTGATTACACCACATCATAAGGATTCTTTATTGTGTTTGTAATTACTGTGCTGATATAACAGGAAAGATTGTGTTAGGATGTCTTTTAGCCCTTAGTCACTATGAAAACTTTTCCAACACTCCCCTGCCACTCTGGAGCAGCTTAGGCCAGGACTCACGACACGTCTCATTCATTTGAGGAGGATTATAATGTCACAGACACAGACCAGACTACAATTATCATACCTCCTTATATTTATCTCTAAACACCCAAAGAGTCACAACTCACGAAAGACAGAGGTGAACAGGAAGGATAGGTGAAAGAATAAAGATTGAATCTTCTAGACTTAATCTGTCCAGGTATCGTGCCAGGAGATTAGAGGAGCAAGGGGGATTGTCCTCAAGACGCCAAAGGGATTAAACATGGAGAGGTTGGGGAGGTCAGGGTGGCTCTCAGAGCTGAGGTGAAGGAAAGAAGGATGACTTAAAAAGGGGATAGGGAACATATCATAATACAGCAAAAAAAAAAAAAAAGTGAAGTCAAATCAAATAGTTTTTCATCTTTGAAGAAATACCTAAACTCTGCTGGAAATAATGTTATTTTCTGAAAAAAACAACAACTTTGTGTCACAGTAAAATAATAATAATAATAATAATAATAATAATAATAATAATAATATAGGCTAAACATTAGTTAAGTACATTTTAATGTATTTGGAAAAACAAATGTATTTAATGTACTTAAAGAGCATATTTACACAAATGTATAGTAATTATATATATATATATATATATATATATATATATATATTTATATATGTGTTTATATATATATATATATATATATATATAAGTTAAACGTTTTATATTTTAATGCACTGGGCTAGTTAAAATCTTGTTTGATGTGGTGCTGCTCAGTGACACACACATACACACACTAACACCCACACACACACACCACCTAGTAGCACATATTGCAGAGGTTCAATGAACTGGGTTTTGTCAAGATGTTTCCTCCACACAGATAGGATGGTGACCATTCTGAGTTAAGCTCAAGTTCATGTTCAAACTTCAGTAGTTACGGTGCCTATCATGTTTTCCGTCATGTTTTTGGACTCAGTTATTTTCTGAAAACATCTCATATTTCAGCCAGTCTGAGACACGCTCCTTTGTTTTCCACACCATGACTGTCCATGTTTACTGTGACTATAAATATTCCCAAACAATTACATTTGTCTTTCTTAAGTGGCAGAAAACTGTCGGAGCCTTTTTCAGTTGACTGACTGGGATTGCGAGGCAACACAAGGCGGGAGGGGCCCCGTCCCCATGGGAACATATGAAGAACCTCCACAAGAAAACTGGATTTTAGGGATCTTAATATATTTTTTCTTTTTCGTTTCTTTTTTTTTGAAACACTTACATATCAGCCCAACATGACCTATTTACCCCAAACATGTCATATATAACAAACACCATGTTTGTCCTCTGAGTTTATTAGAATTACAATCCAACGTGACACAGAGAAGAAGCTCAACTTCGTTATCAATCCACACAAAACATCCCACGCGCTCTCTAATGTTTGCCATTTTATTCTTGACATGTGTTTTCATATGAAGGCTTTAGGCTCAGGTCCAATACTCCATGTATAGCGCCACTTACAGGTTTGGAGGAGTGAAAATTGCATTTTGAGACAATCTCTTGATTCTGTGTTGATGAAAACGTTTCTGGAAACAGTCCAATGAGGAAGTGGATGTTTTTGAAATGTTGCCTTTCCCATCATCTCTTATTAAAAGAACTTTCAACTTTACGAACCACATGATGGAGAACTTTTCTTCATACTTGAAAAAACTCCATGCTTTGTAGACTGGAGACATTTTATCCTGTACTTGTAGTGAACCTGTAAATTGAAGCGAAACACTAAATTTCAGGCTGGTAGTTTCTAACTCCCGAGCCAAAATGGTCGATCAATCCACTATGCCTTTTCCAGGGAGAAGCCCAATCACTTCCTCTCTTAATTGCTAGAAACATTCCTAATGGCCTTCTTACACCTTCTTACATGACTTGGATCTAATCTTAAAACTCCAGACAACCACATGTAATTCTGTTACTGTGCAGGTGGCTAAGCCCCCACTGAAGCCCACAGTAATCTGTGAAATTTCAAACGTAGTTAGTGTCTCCACTTTACACTAGAGGCAGGATGCATCTTAGCCAGAATTGGAAATGACATCATCCCTCTGTCGTGAAGGAAGGCGGGGCTGTAGGGGTCACTCTCTCAAAAGCAGATTTACAAGAAATGAATAAAAGTGATAAAATACAATGGGGAATAAAGAGAAGAGACTGTGTCTGTTGCTAAAAATGTGCAGAATACACACTGGCGTCCACACAAAGAAAAAATGCTTCACAAGGATAGTTGGACCACTGACACTGGTTAGAGAGCTACCACTTTATCTTTTGTACAGACACCCCAGCTTACAGGGTGGCATGATTAACAAGGTGCACTAATAATCACCCGGATCCTTTATCTGCTGTGTGAGTTGCTGTGCATGACATGCATTCTGTCACGTAAAGGAGACACTATTCTTGTAGGTCCTTTAATCTCCTTGTCAAAGAGGCAAGTCTACTAAATTAATCAGAAAAAGGAGAATCACAGTTTGGACATCAGAACCGACCCAGTCAAGAATCAGTCACACAGACAGCTGGCCTGAGTGCTTGGTCTTACTTTGTCGGTTTACATAGCTCCTTCATGTGAATGCAAGAATAAAAACCAAAAGGAGAACAGAGAGATTAACATCCCATTAGAAAATAAATCTTCTTTCAGTTAAGTCATGTCTTGCAGTAAAAGTCCTCGATTAGGAATGAAGCAGATCAAACACTTAAAGGACAATCAAAAGTAAATCTATACCAAATATATGTTTTCCTGTTGATTTTTCTCATGTATTTGTAGCATGGTTTTTAGGGTGAAAAAATTAACTCTAAAGTACAATGAAGATTAATATAGGAACAATAACACAGAGTGGAAAAACGTAGCACCCAAAGGAAGGTAAGTTGGTGAAAAACAATTAGTAAGGGCATATAAAGTATGAGCTTCCAAAATTATTTGTAACATTTCAGACATTGTAATGGTTTAACTGTCTTTAAACACATCCTTATAAAAAATCATGGCAACGACAGAAGTAAACAGTTTCATGAGATATATTCATAATTCCGCCATGGTGCTAGCACTCATCATCTAACAGCCAATCAGAGAAGATGTTTGTATCTTATTAATTTCCAAAAAAACACCTCATCCTAGTGCAAAAATGTTATATTGAAAAATAGTTGGTTTTTTTTTCGAAATTGGCATGTTTCCATTAAGCATATTTATTTTTGAAACGTCAAATTGTGCAATTATATTGTCAATGAAAAGGGAACTTAGGAGAATGTGAGGAACCTGACCTTTCAAACATTTCAAAGTAATGATGCACTACAATATTTAATATAGGCGTCAAAATTCATCATATTCAGTTTATTTGAGAACATGGCAATGATGAAATCGAACATATTGTCTGTCCAAAATTGTCATCACTCAGGTATCTATCATCTGTAGAGGCCTGATGGTTGCTGGTGTTGCTTCAGACCTGGACGTCTAACAGAAACTTAGACGAAGGAGAATCGAGGAAGGCATGAAACTGTTTGCAGCCTGAAATGGGATCAAACCTCTTAATTAGTCTAACATTTTAAAAAGTTTTTTTCAAATTTTGGATGAAAATTCAGAACAACACCAAGACTGAGCAGTTTTCAAGAGATTTGATCACCGTCACACGACCCGTATGACAGATTGTTTTTTAGTCTTACAGAATTTATTTTTACTTCGCTTTAGGAACTCTCTGCTCGGCCACATCAGAAAAATGCCTGTCTGCGCCTTGCCAGAACGGGGCCACCTGTGTGGACACCATGGATGATTATGCTTGTATCTGTACCAGAGAAGGTGTGCTGTACATGGGCAAAAACTGCGATGAACTTTACGATGGCTGCTCCTTTGTGCCGTGTGACGACTGCACCAGCAGCCCGGGAACGAGGGAATACCACTGCATATGCCCGGATGGATTCACAGGAGACAACTGCACCGAGGAGGTGGACGAGTGTCTGAGCAACCCTTGCTCCGAGCCTCGTTCTCTGTGTGTGGACCAGCTGTACGGATACTTCTGCAGGTGTCCGGCTGGATACGGAGGTCAGGACTGCAGGACGCATGTGACCGACTGCATCGATAAACCTTGCATGAACAATGGTACCTGTGTGCTCCAACCAAATGGCTTTGAGTGCCGCTGTGCAGCAGGGTTCAGAGGGAGGACCTGTGAGGAAGACGTGAATGAGTGTTTATCGGAACCCTGTCAGAACGGCGCCATCTGTATCGACGGAGTGGCAGAGTACCATTGTTTCTGTGTGCCCGGCTTTCAGGGCCACAACTGTGAAATAGACATTAATGAGTGTGCTTCTCAGCCATGTGAGAACAATGCTACCTGCATCAATGAGAAGGACCACTATGAATGTGAATGCATGATAGGCTTCACAGGTAAGCTCCACAATCGGCCCACACACACACGTACACACACCGCAAGGTTTCCCCCAGAAAACTTGCTACACCCGGTGTTTGGGGCTCTAGGCCCACCATGATTTTGACATAAAAAATGTTTAAAGTTGACAAGAAAATTGAAAATATCACTTGATAATTATGTGTTATTGGAAGATTAACACCTGAACACCAACTATAAAGTCTTAAAAATGCAAACCCGCCAGGCTTATAATACACTGTGGGAAACCCTGCACCGTAATTCAGAATCTTGGTTGTGTATATGAGGAGGTTATGAAATTGAAGTGAATTAGTTTTGTTAGAGAAGTTTTGTATGAAGACCTGGCTGGGAGACACTGTGGAAAGTTCACTTGTCCACATCCAGTCCTCAGGGATTTACAACTTTGAGATATTTTTAGATTGGCTTTATTACACATGTATCAAACAATAAGGCAATTATCAGAACTCTATGGAAGTTGACTGACTGCTCAGGAGGTTATTCAACCATCTGAAGGTGATTTGTGCCAGAGTTCCATCTAATCGTTACAGGACTGAACTTTTAGACCCCAGAGCTTTCTTCCTGTGAGGCAGTAGTGATAACCACTGTACAAATGAAAAAAATGTAAACCGCTGCCTTACAGTTAAAAGCCTTAAATGTTTTGTTCCAAAAAATTAATTTGGGTGATAAAATAACATTGGGTTTGTACTAGTAAAACAATCCAAGATTTTATGGTCAAAATATCCCTGAACAATATAAAAGCTGCATATAAATTTGGGCTAGAAGTGATCAGTAGATGTCTGAATCATGTTATAATCAGACAGACAGACAGACAGACAGACAGACAGACAGACAGACAGAGTGATGAAGGGAATCACACAGCAGTACCTTATGAGGTCAATGTTTTAGCTCCACCTAGCAGCATTGGTAGTGAAAGAGGCTATGTAGCTCATTATTACGACAAACTAAAGATTTTAAATGGATTGGATCTCATATTTATCAAAGTTCTGTTGATGTTCTTGAAATGTCAGTGTTGGTTTTACAAACAGGCTGCACAGTGGCGCAGTTGGTAGCACTGTTGCCTTGCAGCAAGAAGGTTCTGGGTTCGATTCCTGGCCCGAGGTCTTTCTGCACGGAGTTTGCATGTTCTCCCTGTGCCTGCGTGGGTTTTCTCCGGGTACTCCGGCTTCCTCCCACAGTCCAAAAACATGACTGTCAGGTTAATTGGTCTTTCTAAATTGTCCCTATGTGTGAGTGTGTGTGTGCGTGGTTGTTTGTCCTGTTTGTCTCTATGTTGCCCTGCGACAGACTGGCGACCTGTCCAGGGTGTAACCCGCCTCTCGCCCAGAACGTAGCTGGAGATAGAAACCAGCAACTCCTGACTCCATCAGGGACAAGGGTGCACAGAAAATGGATGGATAGATGATGGTTTTACAAACAAAGACATTCTTTTGTCTGACATCAAATTTGGCTGATATTGAACATTTTCTTAAGATAGAAACTTTTTAAACTACTTTGAATAACTACTTGAGCATATAACTGTTTGGTAGCTTGGATCAATCAGTATGCATGTGTGATTGAACTGAAATGATTTTTTGTAAATAGGCGTTTGTTGTGGATTGGCTCTATATAAATAAACTGAATTGAATTCAGATGCAAAAGCACAGTGAATAGTTTTGTAGAGAAATCTCATTTCCTCATTGAAGTAAAGTAAAGCAGCTAAAAGTCTGTAAACGTGAATGTGACAATAAAGTCTGGAGATAAATTTTAAAATGAACAATCTTCTGGCATGTCTTTAACCACCGTCTGATGTTGTACTGCATTGGCAATCCTTGAATTTCCCCCTGGGGATTAATAAAGTATCTATCTATCTATCTATCTATCTATCTATCTATCTATCTATCTATCTATCTATCTATCTATCTATCTATCTATCTATTGTCACAATGGCTGCACCTTCTGATGATCTCCCTGTTGTTACCGAGGTATAGTCTTGCTGTAATTGTCTGTATTACAAGGGGTAATATTAAAGCCTTTACATCTTTTGCTTTCACCTGGATTAAGTAAAATATGCGGATGACCTCAGAGGCAAGACAAAAACCTCTGATGTCATCCATCCAAGGACTGAAATTAGAGATACAGCCATGAGATGGTTGTTTGGGTTGTGTGTTGCCTGTCTAACGGAATCATGACCTTTCAACTCTCAAAGGCTCAGAAAGAGTTGATACAGTGTTTGCGTTGATTTACAAAAGAGCTTCATTGAATTCCAAACACTGACTCCTGTACGTCCCATAGGAATCAACTGTGAAACTGAATTAGATGAGTGTGACTCCCATCCCTGCCAAAATGGAGCCACCTGCCATGATTTGACTGGCATGTACTCTTGTGAGTGCCTGGCTGGGTTTGACGGCATCAACTGTGAGGTTGATGTAGATGAGTGTGCCAGCCAGCCCTGTCAGAATGGAGCCTTCTGCCATGACATGGTAAACAGGTAAGTAGTCTCCATAAGAATCATGCCCACCTTAAGCAGAAAAACAATGTCGTATCCACTGTATTGATATTAGACACTCATTACACTGTTGTAATGTGTGTCAGCCTTTTATTTTAATGGCAATAGATGACTTAATTCCATAGAAAAATAATAGTCCCACATAGCCTTTTAAAACATTTACTAAGTAAGCTAGCCTGCTGCTAGCCTCTAGATTCTGTGAGGAGCATCACATGTGCATCACTGATGCATCATTGGCACAAATCAGACTTCAATTTTGTAGTAATAAACCAATAATAGCATTGCTTAATCTGACCATTATCCATAACTGTTACTCACATCGGGATGCCAGAAGCCTGAAAGTCAAGGAGAAACATATCATATATTATCGTAATAATTTGGGTAATTACTATTTACTCACATTGGGGCACTCAGAGGATTGAAGTCTTATTTTCAAAGTGCCATCTGACGATTTAATATGTCAAAAAATAAAAAATATATTAGTAAAGTAAGACAGTGAAGTCTATGGAAAAGTAGCATACTAAGTCATGACGCAGCAGAACACTGTGAATTCCACACCACCACTGATCTCTGTATACAGAGCATATCAAAAGTGACACATATACCTTAAAGACATTGCAGGACTTGATGTTCCACAAAATCTTTAAATCTTCATGTTTTCACTCAAATGAAGTCTTTTTCAAAGTGGCAGCATATATGGCAAGGTACAAATCAACCAGCTTTAGAACTGACCTACCTGAGTGCAGTAGTTTTGTTGTCAAGACCCTGGACAGGTCGCCAGTCCATCACAAGGCAAGACAGAGACAAACAGGATACACAACCATGCACATACGTATATACACACACACATACACACGCACGCACATACACACGCACGCACACACACACACACACACACACACACACACCTAATGACAAGTTATGGAGACTAATTAGCATAACAGTCATGTTTTTGGACTGTGGGAGGAACCCGGCGTACTCAGAGTTAACCCATACATGTACAGGGAGAACATGCTAACTGCACAGTTGGTAGCATTGTTGCCTTGCAGCGAGAAGATCCTGGGTTTGATTCCTGACCTGGGATCTTTCTGCACAGAATTTGGAAACTAACCTTCCTCTAATGATTATATACTTTTCTGAAAATCTTCCACACCTTTCTCACTTGTCACTGATGGACCTCTGTTTTACAGAAACTAGAGTGTCTGAAAAATGAGCTTATGTAATGTCTTAAATGATCTCAGACTGCTGACCCTCTCCAGTCTAATCACTAGTTTCTGTCTTTACCAGCTATGAATGTGACTGCAGTGACACAGGGTTTGAGGGCGAACACTGTGAAGTGGATATTGCTGAGTGTGCCTCAGGTCCCTGCCAGCATGGTGCCACGTGTATAGAAGAAGTCAATGGATATGTTTGTCTTTGTTGGCCAGGTATGGAAAGACTGTCCCTTTCTCTGCCAAGACAAGATCCAGTATGGTGGATTCACAGGGCCACTGTCCCTGGATGTAGAATACTTAGGGCACAGGATGAGTTTGTGATTTGAAGTATTGTAAGATGATTTAAACGTACTTAAACAGGCCTCTCCTAAGAAAGACGATTCCTTAGCAAAAACAAAAAGTAGGAGTAAGAATGGTTTATGTTAAGGATGAGGGAGAAGGCTGTACTTACTGACAAAAAAATGGAAGGTATCTGAGATTAGATAGAGAGAATTTGAATATATCCATCTGACTTTGATGTGGAGCTGTTTTATATCTAGCAATTAATGCAGGAAAGAAATGTTTTTACAAATTCTACAAACTCTAAATTGTTCTCAATTTCTGCAAATTGTGGATTGTTGCATATCCATCAGTATCCATAGTGAAAAAACTGGCAAATATGTTAATACTTTTGCCTTTCTTTTCAGGTTATGAAGGAGCAAACTGTGAAGTTGACATTGATGAGTGTGCTGAGCAGCCCTGTCAGAACGGTGGCGAGTGTTTTGAGCGCTCAGATCCTTCTCACTGGGAGCTGGACTGGGAGCTCAGGTTTTCAGATGCAGCCGGCTACATCTGCCAGTGCCAGGGAGGTTTTGCAGGTTGGCAAAGAATGAATGAGAAACTGAATGATCTCTCACACTTCCGGTCTGATGATGCTGACTCTGATGTTTTTCTACGTTTCAGGAGAAAACTGTTCCATAAATATAGATGAATGTGAATCTGAACCATGTCAGAACGGAGGCGCTTGTGAGGATAAAGTCAATGGCTATGTCTGTGTGTGCCCTATTGGATTCTTAGGTAAAGTTTCTAATCTATAGCCAGCCAATCAGAGCCAAGAGGTGGGGCTTAGAGCTTTCAGTTATATAATGGAAGCAATGGAGAAGCAAGAGAACTGTTTATTCACTGGTGGCTATGCTAACTAGCCTATCATTCATGGCAGGATCTGCTGTGGGAGAGAAGCTGTAGTAGAGCAGAGGGAAAGGGGGAAGATTATGAGAGGTGTGTACACAAGCTTGATTGACACTGCTAGGACCCTCCTCCTGGCTCTGACTGGTTGTTTCTGACCAATTAAGCAGCGCATTTCTGCAGGTAGTACTGGCAGAAGTCAGAGGAGCAAAATTTTTTTCACATATTATCCATCTCATATTATGCTGTCACAACATAGTGATAGTTTTAACAAATATGCCAAAAAAAATGCTACTTCCAAAGCTTTAGTTTGTGACTTTACAACACAGAGCATATCACCTTATACATGCTGAATTTTGATATTTCATGTGAGTGCATGATTCCTTGTTCACAGCAGAATTCTACTATATTTTAATAGAGCAGAAACAATAGAATATTTAAATTATTAAATCCCCTCTTGTTGTTATCGTGTGTTAACTTTCTGCTACAGATACCAGCTGCAGTTGATGTCTAACATTCAGTGTCCTCTCTCTCCAGGTGAGCTGTGTGAGTTGAACATTGATGAATGCGAGAGCCAGCCCTGTCAAAATCTTGGCTGGTGTGAAGACGGCAGAGGATCGTACACCTGTCACTGTCCTGAAGCTGAGCCTGGCGACCTTCCATGGGGAGGTGACCACTGTGAGGTTAAACTCTACGGATGTGTTGGCCACAAATGCCAGAATGGAGCCAGCTGTCTTCCAACTTTGGAAGAGGGAAAGCACAGCCACACGTGTTTATGTCCTCATGGCTTCTACGATGAACAATGCTCCACCAGAACAACGTTCTCACTGTCCACCCCTGGGTTCATTCATATCCAGATTGCTCTCAAAGAGAAAGTCCGGAGGGAGGTGGAGCACCATGGTCACCAAGGTTTGGGGTTGCAGCTTCGCTTCCGGACAACCTTACCCAATATGTTGATCTTCTACAGAGGAGATCTGGATAACTATCTTTTCCTGGAGATTGTTAAAGGTGGTCTTCATGCAAAAGCTTTTTCTGAAGAGTCTGAATTGGATGTTACATTTGCTGGTCCGGTGAGTGATGGAGACTGGAGGGATGTTCATGTGTTTTTGGATAACGGAAGTCTATTCTTGACCCTAAAGGGTCCTGACTGTGACAGAGATGGATGCACAGTCACAGATGGTGATGATGGGGAACCTCCTTTCCAGCCCTCTCAATCCTTCACTGATGTTTACATAGGGGGAGCACCAAATGACCTTTTGGAGCTCTCTTTAAGTGGTGCAGGATTCCTTGGATGTATTGAAGACCTTATGATTGACTCAAAACCTATCCTACCCCAATCGCTTCCAGAGGACCAGGATTTTGGGTTGGGCTGTTCCAAGACGGAGTGGTGTAAACCTGATCCCTGTAATGGGCACGGCCACTGTGTGGATCTGTGGACTAGCTACCAGTGTGACTGTTTCCGTCCCTTCCATGGGGAGACCTGCTCTGAAGGTAACTATAAGCTCCTGCCAAGTTCCAACTTCCCAAACTTGGCACATTTATTTTTTACTGTAGCCTAAGGCTGTTTTCTGAGTGATCACATAATTGAGCTAGTGTATAAGGTAGAAGCACCCAACCGTACCAGGTATGAGAATAAGGGTGTTACCTGATAGTCTGGTACTCGGTTTGATTGGGAACTAAGGTTGCAACATTTGTTAGATTTTCAGCTGGTGTAGCAGTTTTCTTTCACACTGCACCCGTCAAAAGATCCAAACCCTGTGAGAAGCCGGCTCCCTTCCCTCGCCTGCGGTGGCGCTGCACCAAGAACCACTGAAGAAAATGACACAAAACTCTCTGATGATATGACCGCAACTTTCTTCATTGCAAAACGTAAACAAAAATGAATTAGAGTCAGATTTCATTATAGCTGTTTCCACTACAAAAAACATACAATGTTTTTTGACATTCTGCTAATGTCTAAAAACACAATTTCACTGTTAGAATGTTTCCATTAAATAAAAAAAAAATCATTTAAAAAGACCATGAGCAATTACTCTGTATAGCATAAAACTCTATTGTTTGTTTAGGATGTATTTACCCAGAATGCCCCGCGCTATACTCCGCTTCCTGCTTTTGAGGCCGTCTCAGGTCCGCTTAAATCCACATATGCATTCGAACCTCGTCGGCTTTAACTTCAACCGAGACCGAAGTTTGTAGGCGGACTAGAGTTCACTTTTTTGGTCCACATTAGAGTTTGAATACACATTCACACCACTCCAAACCAAACAGGATTCACACCAGCCCTCATTGTCTTCTTCAGAGTGAAGGAAACTTCCTACAGTGGTTCTTGGTGCAGCGCCCCCACAGGCGAGGGGAGGAACAGGTTTTTGAATGGGTTTGGACTGTTTGACACACTGGAGTGTAAAAGGGATCAGCAGAAGCTGAAAATGAAACAAATGTTGCAGTTTTGGTCACCAATCGAACTGAGCCTATACTGGACCATCAGGTGTGAAAACACCCTAAGAATTACTATGCTACTACCACAGACTCTCATGTATGTAAATTTTTGTATGCAGATATCCAGTAGGAATGCTCTCATATACCAACTTTATTTTAGTATGGAGTTAAATCCTTGTTGATTTCACCTTGTTGTTGGAAGAAAACACATCAACCTGTGGCAGTAGGATTGCTTTCTGTTCCTGTCAAAGAAGTTCCAGTGCTGATGCCAGATCTGTCTCTTAACATATTCTCAAAACCACACAAAAACCTGGGCTGTTCTCTTTAGCATTACAGCTAGCTAACACGCTACACAATTTTCATAGAACATGTTTTGAGTACACACCAACACACACTTATTTGCCATTTTGTTGACCTATGTTGTTTGTTGTTTTCAAATATGTAGCTATTGATTAGCAAAGGGCTAACTTTAAATTAGCTAGCTTAAATTAGCATTGGCTTTTTAATTCATTCACATTCTATCTGCTTTGTGTGTAATGGCTACTTATTTTCTGACTACTGAATGGTGAGGTAAATCTTAACACTAATCTTCTTCTTGTCCTTTGGCAGAATATCTTTCATGGACTTACAGCCACGAGGACACAGTGAGTTTTAGCTCCTATGATTTGGAAGAGAGCCATGGAAGTAACTTCAGCGTGTCTTTTTTGCTGAAGTCCCTGAAGCCGGACGGGCTGCTGTTTCAGCTGAGAAGACCCCATGCAGAAGATGAGGGGGAGGCCTACTTCTCCATCTACCTGGGGATGGGGAGGGTTTTCGTCAGCTCTCTGCCTGACAGCTCCCCGCTGACAGCTCCTGTGTTTGTGACCACCGGGGAGAAGCAGCTTCTCTCTGTGGAAGTCAAACACACACATGTGATGTTCGATCATGCAGGACTTAACTATGGAATAGGAGAGATCCCTGAGGTGGCTGTCCGGAGCGGAGATAAGGCTTATGTTGGAGGGCTTCCAGAAAGCTGGGACGCTGCTGAGTGGGGGGGGCATTTTAAAGGCTGCCTCCAGGACTTTCGTCTAGATGATGCACATTTGGATCCGGGTGGCTGGAGCAGCCCAGATGAAATGGTTTATGTATCAAGTGAAGCTGGAAATTGGAAGGAGGGCTGCATCAGTGATGATGCCTGCAAGGTAAGACAGACCTTCCTTTTTTACTTTGTTGATGTAATTGACTAACAGAAATATCTTTGTACATTTTTCCGTGAGTAACATCACTTTATTTTGCTCTTTCTTATTAGATGGGAATCTCAATTAAATTAATTCCAGACTTTGATTAGACCACAACAAATCTTTTATCTTGTTTTTCGCTTGGTTTTGGTTTTTCTGGCCCTTCAGAAATGGACTTGTTGATATGAGTTAGATTCAGATGTAGTTTAGTTTATGATTATGAGCTGAAGGTGGGACATTCTCCCTCAGGGTTTTCCACTCAATATAGAAGTTCATCAGTTACAATAAGCCAAGTGGTGATGTTCAACCCTACCACCACCATGTCTGACAGTCAGGATGAAGATGTTTTCCTGAAATGCTGTGTTAGTCACAGGTCGGACAGAACACACACCCTGGGCCGGATTGACAAAGATTTTAGTCTCTGGGCTGCAGTCTGGTTTGGTTCCCATTACAACAGGGAAAATTCTTCTACTAAGGCAAATCACAGTACATTAATAGGTAGTTCTATAAATCAGCAGGTATGAATTGATGCATTGTAGGTTTAATACATCGTGTAGCTAATAACTCCATGTTGCTCCCAAAGAAATCTATTATAACGTCATCATTTTCCAGTGCTTAAATATTGTTTATATTCCTAAAACTTCAGGATATTAATACAGCTCACCTAATTTGGGTCAATGAGTTTAATACAAAGTACAATATTTGAACACGCATATTAAAAAAAAAAAAAAAAAAAACAGAAAGAAAAGAAAAATCTTTGGTGCCCCCTCAAAAGATGGGGCCCTGGGCTACTGCCCTGTAAGCCCTTTCTGAAGTCTATTATCCCCAACATTCCTGGGCAACATCAAGATGGCTCCATTTCCTACAGTTGTCCTGTTTGTGCTGTGATAGTTTGACCTAGCCAAGTCAGTCAGCATGTTTCCTGTTACAGACCAAACCATGTCAGAACGGAGGGGAGTGCACCATCACCTTCAACGACTTCACCTGTTCTTGTCCGGAGGAATACACAGGGAAGAACTGCCAAACACGAGTTTGGTGTGTCAGCAATCCTTGCGTCCACGGCGGCTTGTGCGTGGACCTTCCTAACGGATATGAATGTAAGAAATCTGCGCCAATGGTTTTAAGCAAGTTATTCATCTATTTGTTGGATTAATGCAGCTCCTTGTATTTTGGCCTGGACAAGTCTTCTATTCATCGTCTCCAGTTAGTACAAAATGCTGCTGCTTGTCTGATGATTGGCACAAAGTGAAAGGAGCATGTTGGCTTCCCTCCACTGGCTCTCTGTCTATTTCAGGATCCAAACTAAAGTTTTACTCATTGTTTTTATATCATTGCTTGGTCCTGCCCCTTCTTACTTGTCAGAGCCACCCTCTATTCATGCTTATACCTTTTGATGTCTTTCAGCATTTTGTTTGTTTTTTCCTTTTAAAGCACAAATAAATTTGACCTTGACTTTAACGGCTGGGGTTGCATAAAAATAATACAACCATTCAGTTTTGCAAAACGCCTGGGTGGACATAGCCTGGCCTTTGAGACACACTTCCCCATCAGAGCTGCAGGGTCCAGGCCTCTGAACTTCCACCTAGCAGCCCTTTCCAGCAACCCCTCCACTCAGCTCCTTCAGACTAGCCAGCAGCAATTAGCAAACACCTGGTGGAACTGTGGATCTGCTCAACTCACTATAGCAGCTACTTCTAAGTGCAGCGCTGGTAAAAATCGTTGTTAAAGGGTTAATAGAGGAGCCATGTTGTGATGACTTCCCGAAGGCGGAGTTTAAGAAAGAGCAGGAGTTTTTAAAGAAACAGGCACCCTATTTCAAGCCAATGAATTATGAAGTCAACTTTCCTTTAAGTTATATTTAATATACATAGCCTTTTTAGAACAACTGGAGTTAACATAGTTGTGCTGTAAAATATAACTATGTGCCTGAAAACCTGACATTGGTGAACTTTGACTTTGCTGACTAACTTGAATTAAAAGCAACAGGAGAGAAAAAGCTGGTGTATTTTTGTACGCTTTGAGAAAGAGAAGGTTCACAGCATGACTTGTCATTTGATGAGTAACATATGAATACTTGAACAATAGCAATGTTTCCTCCATGTTCACTGCTAGGTTTGCACAACGCCACGTTTGAGAGCAACCCAGTGCAGTACAGTGCTGGAGGCTCCCTGGCTGGACCCATCGCTGACATCTACATGGAGCTGCGGACCCGATCAGAGAACGCTGTGCTCCTGAGGGCCTCCTGGGGCTCCAACCTGCTGGTGGTGGGCATCCTGGATTCCTCAGTCTGGGTGGAGATCCAGACAGACAGCAGCATCAAGTCGCTGACCCTTAAAGGAATCCGTCACGTGACTGACGGACGCTGGCACCGCGTCAACGTCTCCATGGCAGACTGGAAGCATCACTCCCCCTGGGTCATCACTGTCGATGGAATAACAGAGGCCACCAGCAAACAAGAGCGCACAGGAAGCCTGAGCTTCCTCAACAAGAAAGGAGCGTCGCTGGCTGTTGCGGACAGTTTCACTGGCTGTTTGGGTGCAGTGAGGCTTGGCGGGATTTATCTCCCCTTTGCAGATGACCATAAAGCTCCACAGCCCTCTCAGTTTCACATAGTTGGAAAACCCAAAGTGCATCTGGGCTGCAGCAGCGCACCGGTTTGCGATTCTGGTCCCTGTCTAAACGGAGCCACGTGTGAAGACTTGTTCAATAAATTTGGTTGTGTGTGTGACACGGGTTGGGAGGGAGAGCTGTGTGAGACGGACACCGACGACTGCGCGTCTCAGCCCTGTGTCTACGGCAGCTGCAAGGACTACCTGGCTGGCTATGAGTGCCGCTGTGACCCCGGTTACACCGGAACGCTGTGTGACGAAGACACTGACGAGTGTGCTCTTCATCCCTGTGAACATGGAGGAATCTGTCAGGATGGGGTTAACATGTACACCTGTGTGTGCCCTACGGACTACAGCGGCCCCCGCTGCCAGTGAGTGCCGGCTATAGTCATTCTTGTTTCTATACTACATCCCATCTATTGACAGAGTCATGAGGTATTTCTTATCTTTGAAATATGACAAACCATGAGAGAGATCACCCAAACTGTTGATTTTGTAATGACAAAGTGGTGCCTCTCCGATATAAATATTTTGGCTGTGGACTAGGGATTGTCCAGAGCCAAAATATTTAAGTGGGGTTTATTGGCTTTACTATATAATGAAGGCAAGGTGTAGATCCAGTATCCACTTTTGAAATTCCTTTTCTAACATTTTTTTTTTTTTTTTTTAGGTGGGATTATCCTCCATTACAATGTGACACAGATGTCCAATGTGCAAATGATGGAATATGCAGAGATGGGCTCTGGGGAGCAAACTGCACATGCATGCCAGGTTTCACAGGCAGCAGGTAAAATAACCTGAACATTTGCAGTCTGTAGTTTTCTACTTTAGACAAAAATTCAGGGTTTTTTTTTTTCATTTTTTGTTGAAACAGTCACCATGTGATGAGACAGAAAATATTGTTTCATCACTAAACTAAGCTCTTCCACCTGCTCCCTGAGCTGCTATTGCCGTCTGCAAAAATGATCCACTCCTGGAAAAAAACAACCAGGAGGAGGTTCTTAGCGCTGCCAATCAACACGTTCACGTGCTGCTCAATGTGCTAATAGCAGAGAAACAACTTACCATTACAGAAAAACTGCTTATCTGCTGTCACGAATGCTAAAGCCATGCTAATTAGCCTTAGCATTTGTGACAGGATATTGGTCATGAGCATTTCTGGTGGCATAAAATCATACAAACCATGATTAACATGTAATGCATTAAACAAGTATTGCTTAATGCTGAGACAGGTGGAAATGCTTATTTACAGTAATGTGTCTTTTGGGTGTAATAACATTGCTAACTGTGTGGGAAACTCCACTGGCTTCACTGATTTAAATGGATTTCACACAAACACACTTCCATCAGTTATCTGTGCCAAGCAGACCAAGTCGAAGCTCTTTTCTAGAATAAATATGAAGAACAAACTGCTTTTCACACGACAAAAACAAAAAATATTCCCAAGTACTTTTGTCTAGTTTCTAGTTCAAATATTTTAGTACATGAAATGAGACAAAATTAAATTAAAAGTAAGTTTTCAGCAAGATAAATACACTCAATAATTCTTGAATATATATAAAAAAAACTAATATGCTTTTTTCTGTTTTATGTGGAAAAATCTGGCAGTGGATCTGGTGCTTGGTATTAGTATTATTGACCTGTAATAATTCTTCATGTCTGTGGATTTGTAAAGGGCGTTTCCAGCCAGGAGTTAACTTTAGGGGGTAAAGGAGCAGATTCTGGTGATGGATCTGCTCCTCAGTATGATGCCACCCACGACGGCGGACCCGGAGCCATCACTGCCTGTTACATGACGTCATTTACTGTTTTCTTTAGGTGTGAACTGGAGCTTGATGAGTGTAACTCCAACCCTTGTCGGAATGGCGGCTCCTGTTTGGATCGCTTCAACATGTTTGTATGTGAATGCCCGCCGGGGTACAGCGGCCCGCTCTGTGATGTCAACGTACGTTTCCTCCGTTGGTCTTGTTCTCATATTTTCTGGGTGTATGGATGTCTGGGATGTGTGTAAGCCAAAGACTGCAACTAAAAGAAAAAGATTGAAGCCCCAGCATTATTGTTAGTGTTTGTTTTCCTGTGTGTTTGCAGAAGGAGGCTCATAAACAGGGAATCCCGTGGCTGATGGTGGTTATCCCGCTGCTCTGCCTGTGTGTGGTGGTCCTGATCATCGGCGCCACCTTCATGCTGCTCACAGCCAGGAAGAAGCGCCAGTCAGAGGGGGCTTACAGCCCCAGCGCTCAGGAGCTGGCCGGAGCCCGGCTGGAGATGGACAGCATGCTGAAGGTCCCACCAGAGGAGCGACTCATCTGACCGCCGGCTGCTGGGTGGAGGGAGTTGGATCTGATCGGAGTGCTGCAGGAAGAGCTGGGCGCTCTGACGCATCACAAGGCACAGCCTCCGAGTGGTGGCCGACGCTTCCTAATCCCGTAAATGTTATTTATGGCGAAGCCTTAACGCTAGTTTTCTACCAACTGCCACTTATGTGGACTGTGTGTGTGTGTGTGCAGCGTCACAGTCCTCTGGCTCTGCACCTGCGTTAATGGATTACAGCATGTACTGTACTGGACCTATGACTTAAATCTCTGGCTTAACTTGTTTTCCTTGTGACACTGGAACGCTCAGATCCCTGCCGGAGGGAAACGTCCAGCAGCGCCTCTGATCTGTGCAGCTCTTCTCGTGGTGCGGGGATTAGTGGAGAACTTCAGAAAAGTTAGATGTCATCAATTGTTTTGTCTCCGTTAAATAAAGTGTATTTTTACCCATATGCTGATGTTAATTTGTGTACAGTGCCTTGCAAAAGTATTCAAACCCGTCAGCCTTTGTGGAGGAGTTACAAGAAGGAAGCTGGTGTTGAAAGAAAAGAAAATCATAAGATGTTCTGTATACATTTTACCAAAAGTCATGGAGAGGAGACAGCAGGAAGGTAGTGTGGTAAACACACGGGTTGCTTTACTTTAACAGAGCCAGAGAAGTTAGTCGGAAGGTGGATGAAGCTGAGTCCAGAACAGTCCTGGAAGAAAACATGTTTTCTACAAACACACCTTGAAACTGAGGCACTGACTCACCTTCCAGCAGGACAACATTCAAATGAAGGATTGGACTAGGTCAAATTGTATTTGTCTGTTTCAATGGCTGAGTCAAAGTCAGGATCTGAATCCACTGGAAGCACTATAGCGAAATCTGTAGGTTCTATTTCTAGAAGCTCTGTTGCCAATTTTAAGTTTGAGCTTCTCTGCTGCCAGAAAGACTGAGCAGAACTCTGTCCAGATGGGCTGAGAGTTCTGGGGTTCATGACGGCAGAGATGAGCCCCAGAAAGGTGCTCAATGAATTATTAACTCAGGGAAGTTGAATACAAATGTGCGACATATTTTTAAGACGTTTCATCGCCTTGTGTAATTTTCCTTTCACTTGACCATAATGCTTAATTTCTTCTCGTTACGAATCCCAATGAATTACAATGAAATTTCAGGTTCCAATGTGAGAAACTGGAAAAGGTGCAAGGGATGCAAATACTTTTGCAAGGCACTGCAACCTGAGTCAGAAAGGGTCTGGACTCTCAACACCACACTGAAGGTTTTATTTAACAAAAATCACTCAGAAACTAAATGTGATGGAAGTAGGGGGGCTTAAAACAGTTCTGTTTTTGGTCTGCATGTTCTGATGCTGTTTGAAATGACGGACAGAACGTCAGACATGTTGTGCATGTCATGCACAGCAGAACTCTGTACAAAGCCTTTAGCTGCTGGCTTGTTCATACTGGTGTTGTACTGAATTTTCTACAAAGTTCTATTTTTAAACCAGTTCAGATTATTTATACAGTATTAATTCACAACACGTCATCTGAAGGAGAAAAATCTACTCGGAAATCCCAGTTCAGGTCCAGTTACACACACCAATCAGTTCCTAATACAGACCCGTCCAATACACTGTAATATTACTCAAATGTCCACAAACAAACAGCTAATAAGAACAAGACATTTAACATGATTATGTTCCACATGCTAGGTCATTACTACAGGCTCCTGCAGTCTGTGCTGTAAATAACTACAGATTACTATGGTAACGTGTAATACAAAAATGTAAGAGTTTAATGAAATAGTGTGTATATCTCCCGTTGTACTTGTTGGGAGTTCTTTGATTTTTCCAAGCTGGGTGAAACGTGTCATCCACTGTAGGATTACAGGACCAAACTAATGCAAACCCAAGAGTCGCAGAAATGTATGCAAATAGTTTTAGGTTTACACAGAAACCTTATGTTGCAAGACTGTTGTTATTAGTGAAGGGCGCCCCTTCCGGTTTCATATTATTCATGAGTTGGAAATTACAACTCGGCAAAATGTGCCGTTACATTTTTGGTAGCGATGTGACCAAGTATTGTCCGTCTTATCGGTTTCCTTTTGCTTTTTGTCATAAAGGTTTTAGATCATCAAACATGACTGTTTAAATACAGAATGCAGTTTGGTTTAAAAAGGTAATCTCTCCCTAAACATAATTTGTGGTTGTTCAACTCTTGGCAGCAGCAAGCGTTTTAGGTGACAAGCAATGAGTCGCATTAGCAGAATCGGCCTGTTTGAAACAAACATTCATGACTTTATTTGGACTTTTTCCTATAGGCGTGGAAACTTTTTTTATACGTCACGAGTCAGGTGATCAACAACCAGCTGTTACTGCTGACAAAAACGCTGAAGAAGACACAGGAAGTAGTAGGAGGATGTTTTTGGGTTTCTGACAATGTGCAGCTGGCTCCACCAGAGCTCTCACTGCATCACACAGTTCATAAAGGTTATGTCATTTGAAAGTGTTGAATCCATAACTCTTTTGTAAAATTTTAAACTATTTTCCCTAAATAGCTTCTCCCAAGTAAAGTATAAGGGGTTTGATGCTCCAATGCTGCCAATTTCCAGTAGTTAATCTACCACAGGTCAGCTGCTCCCTGGACAGAGAGCTGCACTACCAGGGCAGGAGAGGACACACACACACACACACACACACACACACACACACACACACACACACGAGCCTCAAAGCCATTTAGAGAGACCAATTAACCTAACAGGAGAGAGGAAGTCAGTGAATTTATGTAACCTGCACACACAAACACAGAGAGAACATGCAAACACCACATAGAGCAAACAGCTGCATCACCATGCAACCTCAATAGCAAGTCTAAAATAAGCCTGTAGTTACTATGTATTTTTATTCATTAATTTGGTCAAATTTGCTCTGTATGATTTCACTCCTTCTCTAATATCTTGAACCCCAGCAGGTATTTTTTGTATTTGTGACAGTTGTTTTATTTATCCTGTCCCCCAATACCTACAGACTTCATTTCCTTTCACTGCTCACCCGTTCAGGTTGATCCTGTTTGGTTGGAATACGGCGTCTATCTATGATGGTATATTGGTGCCATTGTAAGTAGAAAAAAAGAAAGAGTAAATTTCTCCCAAAAAACTCAAAAAGTTTGAAATTCATTTTCAGAAACTTTCTAGAAAACTAACGTTTTATTGGCAGAAGTTTCCTTTTTTTCCCCGTCTACAAAGGCCCTAATATGTTTGAAAGAAACAAAAACTGACCTAAAATTTCTTTCAGTGGTTAGTCCAGTTTTACATTAATGCCATGATAGATAAACTGCTGTTTTAATGTTTCTGTTGCAAATATTTTCAGAGTACAGTCATTCTGCGACATTATCTAAGTATCATAAAAACAATGAAAAATGGTGCATATATGAAAAGAAAGCCACGTTTTCTCCTCTTGCTGCACTTGAATCCTTATTGCTGCCAGTGTTTACATTAATGCTGATGCATGTATACAAGTAAATAAGTGAAAAATAAAATATGGAGTTTTTTTTAGTGTCGTCAGTCTTTGTCATTCCTTTTAGCTATGAGCGCTTGAATATTAGAGGTTATTTCAGGAAATGTAATGAATATGTCAAAGGTCAATTAGACAAAGTAATCCACAACAAAATGATGCTTTGCAGACACTTTATTACACAAATACAATAGTTACTGAAAATAGTACTCTTGTACTTAAACCGGTGTCACAGCTAATACAAGGTAGGCCACATGTGACAGCGTAGCTAAATATCTATGGCATGCAGTTAGGAAAGCCTCTCAAGCTTCATAGCAAACTATGAGCAGCGGCAGAAAACCTGGAATACGATTTAAGAAATGACAACCAAAAAACTGATCCACTAACGTAAAGCCTGACGTTACAGAAAGTGACTTAACAGATCATTAATTTTTTTTGTTTATTTTTTTAAAGATGCGACTTACTAAATGATTCACTTGAATTCTGCTGTAATAAAATATCTAAACAGCGGTTAAATGGAAAATAAATTCCCTTTCCATGCTGTCCTGAATACAGTTCAGGATAAATGTGCTGCTTTTAGTGAACTCTGGAAATGAACAGAGGAAATAGTCTAGTTTCCATTAGCTGGACAGAGAGAGAAAAACTAAAAAAAGCAGAGTGGGTCCAGATTAGCCTTTGACAACAAGCAGAAAGCTGCAGCAGCACGAAGCCTGATCTCCACACGTTAAATAGTTAGCCATGCCAAACTACAAGATCTGGGCTATTTGCCTTGAAGAAAACAAACCAGCAGAAGGCACAGAATTACAAGTGAAATGATAGTCGACCAAATACAATGATGATGCTGAAATGTCATAAAGAATATCAAATGATATCTATAATCCCAACTGCAGCAACAAATGTCAGGATTCTCCTCTGAAATCCTGATTCATCTCATCCCTAAGCTGACACTGAAACACTGTAGGTTTAATCTGAGCCAACGTTCAGATTGAGCATCAGTAATGTGTAATAATCTGTGACAGGAGCTGCAGGAGACAAACATGGCTGACAACAGCCCCCCCTAGTGGTTCTGTAGGCACTACAGTCACAGAGCTGCAGGATTTTATGAAAACGATTAAAAAGTGAGAGCTAAGAAATAAAAAGAAAATAATACAATAAAAAAGATAAATAATAAAAACTACAAGAACATTTTTCTACATAATAATGCATTTGCAGATTTTCTTGGACTTTTTAAGGCTAAACCTGATATTAGTGGACGGTTATTTTTGGGGACTGTGCTGATAGTTTTACCATAAAGGCATTTTTTAATATATAAAGAAAAATATAAATATAATCATTTTGTCTCCAAGATTTTGTCAAGATGACAATAAAATGAATTTTATATACAAGAACACATTTAAATATATACATTAAATAGCAATATTGGCAGCTGACAACAGTTACAAAAACAGTGAATTAGCACATGTGAGAAATCTAAGCTGTGTTTGGAGGGGTGGGGGTGGCGGGCTGCCTAAGAGGAGGACTGAGGAGGAGGAGGGCGAGGAGGAGGAGCAGAGTACTCCTCTGTGTCCGAGTCGCTGCTGTCCTCCACGTTCCTCTCCTGGTCACTGCCCTCAGTGCTCAGCTGGTCGAAGCCCTGGCGACTGTAACCTTTGTGAGACGCAAAGAACTTCCCCAGGTTCAGAGTTCCCACTGCTTTACCTGACGGGGAGGAACAGGGGAGGAACAGGGGAGGAACAGGGGAGGAACAGGGGAGTTACCTCCTGCTGGAGTTCAGGATCAATCTATAGGACATGTAACACAGCCACAGTCCAGAAATGCCTTTTATTGTTTTCTCTTACCTCGAATTTTACCCAAGACTCCTCCCACAGAGCGAGGCTCCATTTTAATCTCATTTCTCTCTGAAAACAGTCAGTAAACAGAAAATGAGTGCAGGCCACACAGCAGAACTAACTTAGTTATGGTTAGCATGAACCTTCCCTTTAGAACTCCTGGTCTGTCTGGATGTGCAGGCATAGAGGTTTAATGTCCATCAGCTGCTGACCAGAGCTGGACAATTTTCAAGCTGTACTGATGTTTTATTAGTGTCCATGAATTAATGGACACTAATAATGTCCATTAATTCATTTTTTAATGATCCAAAACACTCAAGAATGTTAATATAACAAACTCAGCAACACTTCAATACAAACCTATAAGCACAATAATCACATCCAATGACTACATTCACACTGCAGGTTTTCATGCTCAATTCAGATTCTTTGATAAAATCCAATTGATTTTTTTTTGCATTGTTCATGTGACTGAAATCAGACTTCTGTGTGCAGCCTGATTGGATGTGTAGTCAGAGCTGAGAGTGGTGGGACTGTGATGTGATGAACTGACAGACTCCTTTCATAAGCTCACAATTTTCAGAATGATAATCAGCCATTGTTCACCTACAAATGTATTTTTAGGAGTATTTTTTGCTATTTTGTACTTTTTCCTTTTACTTGAGTAATTTTATTATGAAATATTTCAACTCTTACTTGTAACATTTTTTTACCCACTGAATGAAGAACAAATAGGTTTTAACCAAAAATTCACCAGACACAGACCTGCAGTTTTTGTTAACGTTTCAAAAGTTTTACATTATAAAATTGATTTGGAAAAAAAAAACGTTGCCTGATTTTTTCATTTTACATCACTTAAATGAATTATTATCATTTTGGTCATTAAAACACCAAAATTTCCACTTAACTTTATATTTTGGTCCATTTGTTGATGTAACTGTTAAATATTAAATAATTGATCATTTGATCAGTCACTCAGGACTTGAGTAGACCTTTTACAAAACACTTTTTACTCTTGAGTCATTTCTTCTTTTATGTTTACTTGAGTAAAAATATGTTGAAGTAGTGCCACTCTTACTTGAGTATGATTTTTGGGTACTCTGATGGTAAAGCACTCTGGCAGTCTGGTTGGCTGCTTTGTAAACGGTTACATAAACCAATAAATGATTGACAAGAAAGTGAAGTAAGAGTTTTCAGTCGTAGCCACACAAACACTGCAGTAATGTGCAGATATTTGTGATCTTAGAAAGAATCAGTGCATAAAGTCAGATTAGTCATCCTGTTTTCTCATCATACATACTGTTTTTCATCCAGCACATGAAGACTCCCAGGAAGACGATGACCAGCAGAAGGACGAGGAGCAGCGACACAACAACAGCAGGGAGGACGCTGTTCTCTTTCTTTGACTTCGGTGTGCTTTTCCTGGGTTCCACTTCTACCAGCGGATGGCTCTTCTCTGCCACGGTTTGCTTCTCCTTGACAGGCGCAGTCTTTGAAATGTTGGGACGTGGCTTCAGCTTGGCTTGGACGAACGCCTCCACTTCTAAACAGAGAGCAGGAGGGATGAAGCTGGGATCTGATAGAGAAGTCAGACATTACAAATGGAACTTAGTCTGCTGACCTTCAAGTTCGTGGACCTCAATTCCAGCTTTCTTCACAGAACGGTGCAACTCTGAAAAGTGGAGACAGGAAAGTTTCTAATAAAAACTAATGTATGCAGTTTGTAACCAACAAATCTGTGACTGAATCAGAAAAGCCCCACAGACACAATAAAATATGTTGGATAATTTGAATTTGAACCCATGTGAAGAAGATAAAACACATTTAGTTAGAACGTTTAGCATAGTGTTATAATGAGCATGAACTTACTTTCTGCAGTAAACTTAAACACTGAATTGCTTCCTGCGTCTCCGACAAAAACACTTCCATCCTTAGATACGACAATGTCATGAGGCATTTTAAACTCCTGTAGAAAGGAAAACACAAAAGTAACCATGTTATTAACCTACTGTGCCTTTCAAAAGTATTCATACCTTTAACCTTTTCACATTTGTCACTTTATGTTCACAAACTTCGATGAATTTTAGTGGGATTTTATGTGATAGATAACCATAGAGTAATGCAGTGGTTCCCAAAGATTTTCTGGGCCCCCTATGGATTACAAATCCCCCCTCAAAAATATATATATATACTGGGCACACACGTCGTTCAACCAGACATAAACCTGTACACATAACGATGAATGTTACAGTGTTTGAACTCCCAAACCTCAGTGGAGAAATTGAATTAAAGGTGACCCTGTTATGCTTTCTTGAGTCAATGGGTGATACAAAACATATTCATAATTTTTTTTTGCACAAAATCATTCTTAGATAATGAGATTCCAGTCTGCTCTGTTCTGTTTCAGAATTTGTTGTTTTAGAGCCTCTGTCATTTTAAAATCCAAATAAGCTGCCTCTGGCCACGCCCCCCACCTCAACATTTACACTCGAACATTAAAATGACATATGCGCAAGTATACAACTATACTGTACATCTTTGAAAAGCAGAAGTGGAGCCTCCTGCACAACCAACAAACATGCAGCAAGTGGTTTTTGGATGGCAAGTCAACAGCACTTGTCTTATCCAACAGCCATTGTACGGCGTAAACAGTGGTAAAACCAACTGACCAAACATGATGGAGCTTGACAGGAGTTGCTAGGTAACAGGCTGGGCGCCGTTACCTGCTAGGTGAGGGGCAGTGCCTGCTGATAATGTGACGTTAGATTCAGAAAGTTTTTGAAACGGCTCATTTTTCAGACACAGAAAAACATCAACTTGTTCCCAAAATCTGGCTGGATATTTTTTAAACACTTTGGTTGTTTTTAGAAGAAGCTGAGACCCAAATCAAAGTACAAAACATGCAAAATGTGAATTTTGTATGATATATTCCCTTTAAAGAAAGCACCAACTTCCACATCAGCATTTCCTCAAATACAAAAAGAAAGAAAAACACTCAAAGCTTTTTTCCCTGAGCTTTTAAAAGATAAAATATTTGTAAGTGTTTATGTTCTGAGATTCAAGATAAATTTACCACAACTGTACAAGATTGCTGATTATTCAATAATTCTTAGTTTGAATGAAGTAGAAGCTTTAAGAGACACCAAACAGTCTTTAGTTCTTCAGTTTTGATGAGGAATGATTTCCATTATATCATGATAAAAATACAAAAAACATTGATTTTACATAATAACCTTGCCTCCTCTCTTTTAAGTTCTCCACAACAGGAAAAAATATCTAATAATGAAGTTCCGGCTAACACTTTTGTTTCTTCTCTAGCAAGCATTTGATTTTAGGAAAAGATCTGTCAGTGTATGACAGCGTGTTTACCTTCTGGGTGGGGCTGAAGGAGTCCAGAATTTGTTTGGTTGAATAATCTAGAACAAACCCTCTGAGCGGAGCTGAGTGGTAGGGCGACTCTCCGTTCACTGCAAAGATCAGGCCATCTTCAGGGTGGAGAAGACAGGAAAGAGATTCATTAAAAACAACTAAAATGACACATATTCACAATTTAAAAAACCTCAACAGAGCTAAGTGAAGATGTTGAAACTAAATCATCTGATGTCTGAAATGAAGGAAGAGGAATATGAACAAAACCTAACTTTGGACCAACAGTGCCAGTGTACTCACTTCCAGCAGGGCTGTAGGTGATGGCAAACACTTCTCCTCCAAACTCTTCATTCTTTATCTCTTTGACAAACTCGCCGGTCTCAGCGATGAAGCACTGGATTCGGCCGTTTTCCCTGTCGGCCACACACACTTCCTTCCTTTCAGGAAGGAGAACCAAGCTGTGGGGGATCCGGAACGGTGTGCGCCTCCTTCTGTCTGACGAACCTTTACCCAGAACGTAGAGATGAGAAGGTGAATTTCTGATCCACAGAGCATCAGTGTTAGTAACGTGTAATCACTGTGAATTATACTGTCATTGTTGCTCTGACTGCACAGAAACTGGGATCCTGAAGAATAAGTTTGGCTACATTGATTCAATTTGAGCTCTGATATTTGACACTAAAGTGTAAACTTGAAGTTTAATGAATTCCTGAAGCAAAAACAAAATCGGTTTCATTACAATTCTTTGGAATAAAACTAAAACCTCTAGGTTTTAGGGCTTTAACGCTTCATGTCTCTGTGTGTAATTTGAGCTGGCTACCTGCTCCCCACTGAGTTAAGTATGTGCCATCGGCAGCAAACTTCAGGATCCTGGAGTTGCAGTAGCCGTCAGACACAAAGATGTTCCTGGTTTCAGGGTCGATGGCCACGTCCGTCGGCTGGCAGAAGTGCTCGGTGTCGCTACCCGGAGTGAAAGCCTCTCCCAGGACCAGCAGGGTTCTGTCCCTGCCGTCACCGCTCACTTTTAACACCTGAGGAACAGAAAGGCACAAAACAGCTGAAGGAGACTTCATTGCCACTGTCAGGGTGGGAATTTATCCTATTGTTTATCAGTTATTGTGATAAATCTCTTATGATAAGAATTTTGACTGATTGCTGTCACAATAAATTGCCTGGCCTCAGCCTCATACTGTGAGGAACTTACAAAAGTATGCTGAGATGGGCAAAATGTTGGTTGCATTTTGTGGATTTTTATTTTTTTTTTCAGCTTTTCTGTCTGTAGAGTGAAGCTATGACTGCACATCACTACAATCACAGCCCAAAAACTGAAATACTGCTATTAACACATTTCTAATGCAGAATAACTGATCACTCCAGAGACATTAAATGGTGCATTTTTATCACTAAACAGAACTACGGTATGTTTTCAGGGTTTGCATACATAATCATGTCAAATTTATTCTTCTGATGGCAAAAATATTTTCACACAATAACAGTAAGTTGGTACAATAATTGCCCATCCCTATTGCATACTTTTTTCTTCTAATTCAAGATTATGCCCTACTATGTATCGGTCCAACACATAACACCCAAATACTGACGTTTGTTTTTGACAAAAAGTGAAAAATGTTGAAGAGGTCTGAAACACTTTGTTTGAGCTGAATTCTTCAAAAACACAGTTTATCTTTAAAAAAATAAAAGATAGCAAAATATCATTTCATTTTGAGAAACAAAAGCAATTTTGAAGGTGTAACCTTTATTTCACACACACACACACACACACACACACACACACACACACACA
This sequence comes from Alfaro cultratus, assembly GCA_903066825.1. Taxonomy (NCBI): domain Eukaryota; kingdom Metazoa; phylum Chordata; class Actinopteri; order Cyprinodontiformes; family Poeciliidae; genus Alfaro; species Alfaro cultratus. The sequence goes on from CAEFZX010025508.1 coordinate 52,207, forward strand.
CACACACAGAAAAGAACATGTGAGTTTTCATTACTATTTGATACTAGTTTAGCTTGATGCTACTACAAACTGTGGGTTTGTGTAAAGGCTACGTGGCTCCAGTGTGGTTAGAGCTCACGCTCCAGCTCACCTGATGCAGAGCCACATCAGTCACCCAGTAGTTATTCTCCTGGTCTGTCGTTATTCCATGAGGCAAATAAAACCTGCAAGACCAGAAAACGATCTGAAGTTAATGAAAATAGACCCAACTCTGCAGGGCTTCAAATCCTATCCCAGCATTACAACCCTTACATTTAGAACCAGGAAACATTTTCTCACACACTCACATGTTCCGGCCCGAAGCCTTCAGGATTCTGCCGTTGGCCGGGTCCACAACCAGAATAGTAGACTGCTGAATGGGCCCCAGGGACCGCTGCTGGTACCGAGCCTGGCTGTTGAAAGAACTAAGCAAACACACAAGGGAGAACATTTACTGTATGTAACCTTGGAAACTGCAGCTCCGAGGAGGAGCTGTGCCTTGAAGGCGGAGCTAGGTCCAACCAGGTGTTTTTGACAGCTAAAAGGTTACCATGGAGATTAAAGGATTTCTCAAACATGCATGAAAGAATCAAGGCAACACTATAGGTATGTCTTTGATGAGGAATTAACATTATAACATGATGTAAAGACCTAGAAAGTCTATTTGACATAATACTGCCCCTTTAAGTTGAGCAGAAAGGGCGGGCGTCACACAAGTAAAGTTGCTGTTGTATTTCAGTGCTGTTACAGACCTGCCAATGAAGCTCAAATGAAGAAAATGTGCTTCATTTGTAAGAATGTACGAAAACTGGAGATGAAAAAGCTGCATGTGAGGTCTCCAAATAATTTCTTAGTAGTAGCGGTTTTGGTGAAAACAACAGACATTAAAGTGCTTAGATAACATTTGTTAATAACATAACTATGTGAAAAGTGAAAGCAACCCACTCTGCCCCCCAGTGGTGGTCGCCTCTGTGAAAAATGACCAGGTTGGAATCAGAGTCCAGGGCGAGTCCTGACACCTGGCCCAGCTGAAGAGAACTCTGCGGCCATGCTGACACCTGCTCCAAATGAGAATCTGCAACCACACCATGAATACACACACACACACACACACACACACACACACACACACACACACACACACACACACACACACACATTTCCAAATGAGCTGAAGAATTCTCCACAGTTCTTCCTCATAAATGTTTATTTTAATAAAAGACAATTGGGAAACAATGACTGCTTTTTACTAGAATCCAGTCAACCTTTCCAGCTGGCCTGGCACACAGTCACTACAGTACAGTCAGTCTTTTATTTCACCGTTTGGTGAATCATATCAGATGGGTATATAAAGTCATTATTCAGTGCAGTCTGATTTATCGTCGAGTTGTATCTTGAAGGAAAAAAAATAAAATAAAATAAATATGCAAATGGAATATTGTTAAATACAACAAGGATGATATCAGTAGCAGTTAGCCCACAATTTCACTTTGCTATTTATATTGTTGAAATTAAGACTACAGTATGGTTCAATATTATACTACATAACATACTGCTACTTCCACTAATCTGTTTTTTACATTTCATCATCTGTTTTATTATCTGGTCTTGTAATGTTATGGACATAGTTCACATCTGATTCACTTTGAACTCACCCTGATCCAGAACCGGCTCTGCTTTGTTGGCTTTCATCGGCTGTTTGTCATCTTGATTGAGAAATACAGAAAAATAAATAAATAAATAATCAGATGTAACTTTGAGATGAAAAACAACTAAATGAACCGATAAAGACAATTCTATTCAAAAACACTTTATGTTACACATTTTTGAGATTTGTAACAAGCCGCCTTTATTAAAACCTTTGTACTTTTTTGGAGTTATTTATCTATTTTTTTGTATTTTTTGGACTCAGACCTGACACTTAAAGACAATTATAAAGTCAATTTATGTTACAGAATTTTATGCACACAGCTATTTTTGTTTAAACATAACCTATTTGAATTTGATACAGGATGGAATTGGTTTAATGAATGTTCTGTTTACAATGTCTTTTCCTTTTGTTCTGTAATTTTAACAGAACCTCTAGATCGTTTGAACAAAAAAAATTGTTTTCTGAATTAAGAATCATTACTGAATTTAATCGCTAGACGGTGAAAGTTTTTATTCTCTACTTTGAAGAGCCTTGTTGCTGAAATAAACTGGACTTCACTTTTTCCAAGTCATGTAGAGATTAAGAAACAGGAGGTTGTCCTCACACAATTGTCACTTGCTGCCCTGTAAGTTACTTCACTTCAGTTACCATGGAGACTGCTGTATCATCAGCGAACAGAAACGGTAAATGGCCTTTTAAATAAAGGCCTTAAAGGACCTCTAAGCGCTTCACTACATTCAGTCTAGAGAAGCAGATCTTTGCAGCTGCATGTTCTTCCTGTCCAAACAAGGTTTCAGGTTTCATCAGAGAAAGCTGTGGAAGACTGTGTTTAGTTTTCTAAAGTATTGATCAACTCAAGAGGGAGTGCTGCTCAATTACTAAGAAAAAAAAAAGCCCCACATACATTACATCATTTTTAATGGATAACGATTAACTGGAAAGCCTATTATCTGGCTTTTAGTTCATGCTGGCTTCACAACAATGCCTGATGGACTCACTTTCATTAAATCACTTTCACACAAAATAAAGCATAATGATAGTCTGTAAAGAGCCTAGAGATTAGTGAAAGTTTAAGTTCTACATCTCTCCTCTCATCTGTCCCCATTCAAGCTGTTTTGCTGTCACTCATTTGACACATAACATGGACACATACTCAGAGTAAATCATTTATTTAGTCAGCGTAAATAAATGAGGGGCAATTTTTACAGAACAATAAGGGAGTAGAAGGAATCATTGAAATAACGTCAACTGATTTAGAAATCGATTAATTGTTAACTGGTTTGTTATGCGTTTGTTTGGCTCTGAGCTTTTCTGAGTAGTTTCTGTAGAACTGTTGCTTTACCACAAGCTAAAAGCCGTTATTACGCGTGGAGAATGATGAAGCAGCAGGATGGTATGGACATGACACTGCAGTACTATCACCTTCAAAAGGCACTGAGCTGAAGATGACTCACTTATCTGGCTGAAGTAACACAAAGCACAAGACCAAAACACACAGCCCTCCCTGAAGCCTGAGCAGGATGGTGAGAGAAGCTAAGGCACTTTAATTGCTTTGGCTGGCAGAGAGTCCAATGAGCACCGAAGATTTTTATACAGGATATTTATTGGCAATGTTGCTCACTCAGTTAACAGTTTCTTTATAAAAAAGAAAGAAAAAAAAAACAGGCAACTGATGGAGAGAAGGCCATGGCCCCCTGAATCATCTTCAGGGCACAGAAAGTCATACAGATTCATCTTTAATCATAATGTAAATGTAAAGAACGATAAATAAACAAATTAGAAAATTCTAAATAATAATCAAAATTTAATAAATCACGTTTTACTGGTCTGGTCTGGCCAGGCCTATGGAAATTTTTCAATGGCGCCACTGTCACCATGTTTTAACATTTCAGATTAAAATCATTGTTTTAAGTAAATGCTGGTAAAACACACTGTTCTTTATAGTGTAGTGTGTCTGCCGGGGAATAATTTCTAAATATGAATTTTATTTTATTTTACTGGATTATTAAAAAAACAAACAAACATGTAGAATGCCCCTTTTTACAAGTTTCTGATTTCTTTGGCCAAATTCAAAGTTTATGCCAGATATGAGACAGACGTAGATGAGGTAGATTTATGTACCTGTAGAGTTTCCCATTGGCATCATGGCGTGCATGTGACCTGGACTCACAGCGATGGGAACATTTGCCTCTGCTGGAATATGTTGAAAGAGTTCTTTAGAGCCCGTCTCCATGCAGCTCATGAAGGGAACGGCATGTTTGCTGTCCATGTAGTACATCATATAGAAGTTGCACATTTCATCATTTGAAGTACCCCTGAAGACAAAAAGAAAAAAAGGATTACAATAATTAAAGTCACAAGCAGCACTGATTGATGCTGCTACCTCAAAGCCACTTCAGTCTGCATCAACCATCAGGTCTGAACCTGATGGTTGCCATGGAAACTTTGACAATGCTTCACAAGGTTATTTGTGGGCACAGTCACTAAACTACAAAGGTGTGAAGAGAAATAAGAAGTTCAAATGAAGTTTAATTGAAGAAATATGCATCATTCTATTTCCTAAACCTTTGAAAAAGTTCAATAAAAATTTGAAATATAGTACTTATATTAATTTCATAGCCTTACATTCCACAAACAGATGAATTAGACCGAAATCTCCATCAAAATCATCTAAACAGAATCGTCTGTTTAGATGATTTTGATTAGATTACGTCTAATCGGTCACTCAGCAATAATTGGCAGTGATCTGTGAAACTCACCCGATGTACGTTTTGGAGGTCCGTCCTTCCCCACTAAACACACATCTGGCAGCCACGGCATCACCGTATCGCACAGTCACATCCTTGTTAGCAGGATAGAAAGCCTGGAATGGAAACATTGATTAATGAGCAAAGAACAGTGTGGAAATGTACAGGAGATGAATTAGAAAAGCCATTCATAAATGAGAAATAGAACTGCTTTTCATTATGGCTAAGAGATACAGAAACACTTCTGTTTATTTAAAATAAACAATACTGAATTATTAAAAACACAGATTTTGATGATGTTCTAATAATAGATAATAATAATAATAATGTGGTAAAAAGTCAAAGAAAAAGACACGTAATATAATAATTTGACTGTCAAAAAAACTAACGGAGATTAAAGCCCCTTCCTGATCATAGTTCCCTAATAAACACACAACCATGAACCTTTCACATCATTTAAGATGACACACCAACATCACAGGCTGTGTGTGTTTTCAGGTTGCGTAGCTGGGACTGCAGAATCAAAGCTGAGGACCAGCTCTGTCATACAAGCTGACTAAATGCATTCAGGGCTCTGAATACCAGCAACGTTACTGTGCACCATCATCACCATGTGACTATCTGCCTCAGGTTGGGCAAATCAATGGATTCCTCAGATTGGACAGACACTGGAGGACCATGCAGTGGACAACCTGAAGACAATACTACTGTCTTTGTTTTCACCCCAAACTGATTCAGATTGTTTTTTAAATTCTACTTTGAATGGAATACAGTAGCCATGGTTCCATTAATGTACTTTTATGCATATTTTGAAGTATCACACTAGATAAGACCGATTGAAACATCAAAATCTGAAATATCTTCCTCAATTTTGCAAAATATTTTTTTATGGTGGAGGTTTTTGGCTTTTCTTAGAGTTAATGTGCTTAATGGGAGATGGAAACACATATTACATATGAAAAATGGGTCTGATAAAAACACCCTGACATCTTTTTATGAATGAACCGTTCAAAGTGGGGATTTTTATATGGAAAGAAAATTTGAAAAATTGCAGTCAACTATCTTTCAAACATAGTTGACTGCAGTGACTTCTGAGAGAAAAATGAGATATCTCTCTCAGAAAAACAACAGTTGTATAGAACTGATGCCACAGTGGTCATCTACCTGTGGTAACTGAGGGGACTGTCTCCCAATCAGACTCCATTTCCCATCACGGATCCTGTAACCGCTGACCACTTTGCCTGTGAAAGAAATGATCATGAAGGACTAAGGATGTAACTCCAGGAGTCAGAAGCAGTAAATGACCTGACTCCTCACCGAGGCTGTGTGTGTGGGTCCTGAAGGCAAACGGGTAGATCGGGTAGGAATCATAGTCACAAGCAACATCTGCATTTGTAACTGAAAGAAAAAAAAACAAAACAATGAAATGTATTTTCTGTCAATGCATTTTTGCTTTATCTCCTATAGGAAGGAGATAAAGCACACATTATAAAGCACACATTATAACATATGTGGCTCTCTCAATTTTTGTTTGTTATTGTTACAAATCCTGTTCTGGATGATCTTATAAAAATTTAACTTGGGGCCAAAATCTGACTGCATAATTAAGTTACTGAAGTATAACTAGTAGCTACTTAGTATAGTAAGGCATAGTGCACAAGTTCCCTATTTAAAAATGACTTGCTCAAAGTAAAGTTTATAAAAAAACTCATTGTCATAGTTCCCCATGTGGAACGTCTTATCTCATCATCACACACTCACTCTTCAACACACTTCATCTGCATGATCAACCTGCTCTCTGCTGCTTCCTTTTTCTGTTTGTCTGCACAAATGTGTCACATTTTATAGTCAGCTTTATGCTGACATCTGCCCACATCTATTAGTCGTCTGAATTCAGTAAAACCTTTTACTGTTTACTGTGGAGAAATGGAACCAGATTGTGTTCTTGTTATAGATGGCAGACAATTTACTCACTCACTC
>CAEFZX010025509.1:0-12344 GCA_903066825.1 Alfaro cultratus
TTTGATGCCTTCAGTGTGAATCTACAATGTCAATAGTCATGAAAATAAAGGAAACTCATTGAATGAGAAGGTGTGACCAAACTTTTGGTCTGTACTGTATATAAAGATATATTTATTGATGTATTGAATTCACTTGTTTGCAGCTGAAAGCTGTTGGGTCATGACCCCATCAAACACAGATATACCACATATACTTATTGGATCTGTTTCTACAATGGTTGAATGCAAAACTGCAGACAAAAGAGATTTTTATTGCCTTTATTTGCTGAAGGTACTTAGCCTGTTAATTAGGTATAATGACTATCAAATACTGTAAGCTTCCAGCTTGCAACATGCACAAGGACAAATATTATCTTAAGTTATTCCTTGATCTGTGTTCTGACTTCTGTGGAACCAAGAAAAAAAGGTGCAGAGAGCCTTCACTTTTCAGACTGAGATAATTGTTAAAGGGTAGATGTCTATGACAAAAGTGTATTGTGAAAAAAGATTAAAGACTTGTAATGTAAACTCTCCATTGTTATTGGTGATTCTTGAGGAGTCAGAGGTTGTGACAATAATGAGAGTCTTTGTGTTTCCCTCTGTGTGCCTTTCTCTTTTTCACTCTTCCCATTCCACTCAGTTTCCCTTTTGTCCCCTCCTCAATTTTTCTGCTGGCCAGGTTAATGGGTCTTTAACCTTGTGTCAATGAGCTAGGGGCTTTGGGTGTGATCGCCCACTCCACAACTATTCCCTTCCCAATTAGGCGAAGGCACTGGCCTGAAGACAGCTTCTGCGTGCATAGTGATCCTCAAAACATAGCCTGAGGTGCCCACATTGAGGCCCATTATTGTGGTTAATGACAAAGATAATGGAATACAGATGCAAGCACGCATGCACACACACACACACACGCACGCACACACACACACACACACACACACACACACACAAACACACGCACGCCCGCCCGCCCATATATATATATATATATATATATATATATATATATATATATATATATAAACATAATGCTGCATACACATATCACACTGGGGAGTTTTGTATCTGATATCTGATACAATAAAATTATTTTTAGCATAATCAGATTTGAAGCAATTAACTTTATCAACAGATTCCCTGGTTTGATACTGACCACTTACACTGTGTGTGGCTGATGTCTTTGAGATTGTATTAAGCCCATTATTATTCGGGTACAATTTTAAAACCATTTGCTAGTTTGTGTGCAACTAATAATGTAGGTTGGCTCAAATTAACTGCAACCCAGTTTGTATTAGGCTTCAGAACCAAATCATCAATGATGTTTACAAGACAGCAGAGGATTTACAAGGAATTACAGGTTTCCACCACAGTTCAGTAGCATGTTCTATGTCAGAGAACGTTGTGATGGTGGTCTTGTTCTGTTTAAAGGGGCAGCGTTTTGCATGTTATACATAGTGCCATTTTAACACAACTAAGTAACTGTCATATGTTGAAAAAATGCTGTACATATCAAGCATGACTCAAAAGAAACTTGACTTTGCAATTTAGGGCCTTGACATTGGGCCTCTGTCTTAGGCGAGATTTTGTGTCTTTATTTCTTATTCTGTGAATGTAATGTTATTGTCATATTTTTTATTTTCTCATCCTTTGACTTAATGTTGACACCTTCACAAATTTTCCAGGTTATATATCCTCTGAAGTTGTGGTGATGCAAACGGTCTAATGTTGTTAATTCAAATGAACAATATCAGCCTGATTTGGGAGTAGCTCGGGATCCTTTTCATCTGTGTTGCCCTTCGTCTCTACTTTTTTAAGATTATTGTAAATAATTTTTTAACATGCAGTAAAGTTGCTTTTCTAATTTACCCAAACCAAATCCTAAAGACTTTTCTGCTACAATCTAAAATTATGTGTCGTGGGGGTTTGTACATTTGTTCATCCATGCATCTTACGATGTCCAACACCACTTAATCCAACTTAAAGCTTTCCCTCTGGTGAAGAGGGAGCTGCAGTTTGTGTGTTTGCCAGAGTTGGAGGAGGCGAGTTAGCAGGTGGAAAGGGAGGCGATGGTGGGGGTGCGGTGGGGTTGCTGGGGAAGATAAAAGGGCATTATCTGCCCTGCTCATTCACTGTCTCTCCAGCGGGGGGTTTGCTGCTTGCCTGCTCACTGCTCTGTGGGTCGCCTTCACAGTCAGAGAGAAACTGATGGATGTCACGCAAACACACACCAACTCACACATGCTCACTGTCACCGTCACTTCCCTTCATGTCCACACACGACATGCACTTTACCCTAATTGCGTGTTTGCAGGAACATTCAGCCTACACACGCACACGCAGTCACTCACTCGCAAACACTCTGCTGTCTTTCTTTGTCTTTCACACACATGGGAACATTCACACTTCTGTCCAAACACTAGAAGGGCCTCTTGGGTACCAATACTTGCAGAGAAGGACAGCTTCTTTTCACACTGTAAAGTGTAAATTTCAAAGGCAAAACAGGAGCCACTGGGGGGGAGAAAAGTAATGAGGCAAGATGAATGAATAGACCAGAGTGAAATGAAACAGAAAAACTATTACTAAAGGCAACAAGAAAAGAGATGTAAAAACAGCAAAGTAGTTGAGAGTGAGGATGTGAAGGCAGAATATGGTAGAAAGATTAAGGCAAAGAAAGCATCTCGTCAGGGGGATACATTTTTCTTGCATGAGCAATCAAAAAGATCAGCCCTTGTCTAAGAGCTTTCTCAATGGCAGCGTAATGCTGTTATTTGCCCCATGTTCTCTTAAAACAGCACTGATTAAGATTTCTGCAAGCAGCAGGCTTTTTACATGATAATAAATGAATCAAGCCACAATGGAAAAAAAACAACAACAGGTTAAATTGTCATAATTTGTGTATTTACATTTTCAAAGTATTCATTCAGTGAAATTGATTTGGTTTAAAGCTTATTGCTTTTGTTTATAGAGAGGCTTAGTGTTTAATTGTTGAATAGTTTCTCTTTATATCTGCAAAGGAGATGGCTAAAGAAAAGAACATCGAACAAGAAGAAAGATGAACAATAATTTTTCTAACCTTCAGACTGTCTTTTGAGGAACAGTAAAGTGAATTTCTATTGACAAGTTGAACATAATAAGGCTAAGATTGCCCATATTTGTGGTGCGACTACAGCTTTAGTCAGAATTGTACAGTGGTGGTCTGTACTTGTTCAGTGTGACAAATGCACTTATCAATTTAGCACTCCCACAAAGATGGCCTGCAACAAACATCAAGCAGTATCTGATATTTTTTTTGGAAATTGCAGTTGTGTTGTGACAGACTTCTTATTCTTCTTTTCTTTTGTGTTGTGAACATGAACACCTTATTGCAGTTTCCTTTCATTCTCTTTTCCCACTTCACAGCATCCCACTCTTAATAATTTACTGTCCATGTATAGATTGCCTGATATGTTTGTCAGATTGGCCTGTTGCAATTGTGCAGGTTGTGTATCTCCTGAGTGTGACACAGTCTTCCATACAAAGAGTTATCAACAATGACTGAGCAAAAAACAACACAATTATGAAGAAAAGCTTTGAGATATTTAGTTTAAAGGATGTTCAGACTGTTTAATACAGTTTGTTTCTGTCAAACAAAATGAACTCCAAAGTATTTTTTTAAGCCTCCTTTTCTAGGCATTTACAGGTGTTTTGGGTCTTGTTGATTTTTATTCTTCTAGTTTTGCTGTGATTTTTTTTTCTCCAACATCCACTCACATTTCTTTCAGTCTGAAGTAAATGCAGATGAAGTAACTCAGCTAAAGCTGCTGAATCAGGTTGAACTTTTCTAACTCTAAAGAATAAAAAAAAACAAACTGATATCTTCTTCCTCCTCCTTTTTCTAATTGTTTTACAGATTGTCAGTACCAATCTCTCTTCTTACCTTCTTGACAAAAATGAAAATGAAATTTGGCACATTTAAAAGATGCAGATATTTTTACCAGTTGTTTTTCTGTGTGTCTCTGTCTGCTGGCGGGAGCATGTTTTGACCCGCATGCTGGAGCACCCAACTCTGTGTGTGAGCGTCGGTGACACAGAGTTTTTGTCCTGTTTTTGTCAACTTTGGCGTTGCCGCTTTTGAAAGTTTGCAATTAGGTAGCACAAGTGTGGCTTGGTGCGCACAACATCACGAGCTTGAAAGAGCGCTATAAATAGACAATTCACCATAGGGACAGAAATAGCTCACGACAGAACCTTATGGTGCTTAGTTTGACTAACATCAATGATATTAACTGTGAAAGACCTTCAATTACTACATGCTGTGTGTGGATTGGCGGGGTGGGGTACCCCCCTTAGATAATTGTAGGGGAAATGCTAATGTGTGGTATATTTAGCTTTTTTTGAAAATGCATTTGTTAATAACTCTGCTAGTAATGTTAATGCTTTCAACTATAAATCGCTTGTATGTTCCAAATAAGAAAAGTTAAAGCAAATGTCACCAAAATGGTTTCAGCTGCACTGCTACTCTGCCAGCCCCAAAGCAGAAATCAGATATTTACAAAAAACAGAGACAGCGGCCATTCAGAGCAAGCATATGGATGTGTCTGTTAATGGTGAGCAGAGCATAACTCTGAAGCATTTGACAGTGTCTTAGCAACACCTGGAAGCTGATGAACACCAATTGCTTCTAATTGCAACACTTTCATAATGATGTGAGGGATGTGTAAACTGTGTGCAGTTAGTATCATAGCTTTTCTGCTGCCTGTATGCTTAGCAAATGCAATGATTGTAAAAATAATATTTTTGTATGATAAATAACATTTTGATATAAGTTTATGGTATGCCATTTTAAAAATTTGTCAAATGTAACCTCAAGCATAAAGGAATACATCACAGATTCTACAAAGTTCTTTTTTATTTAATAGCATACCCGCTTTGGGAAAAACATCCTGCTTGGTTACTGTACCATGAAAGAAACTTCATGCAAAAAATAAGGACTGTAGCCCATAGCTTTCACTTCATATATCAGTAAGACCTTGAACATAATAATCCTTACATCAGATTCTTGTTCAGTGCAAGGGTGCACACATGAATACCTGTGTTACCATGTAAATTATTCCAAATTTTACTACATAATGTCAATATCTACATATTATTAATGCAGGACACATACAGATTTAATGCTATATAATCTAATCTTAGACTTTATTAAGAAGTAATAAGTTTTCCTTTAATGTTTTGAATTCTACAGTGTGTAAATGAATCTATGCCTGTGTGAAATGTTTGTTACGTTGTGGGTGTGTCCTTAGCAGCAGCCATCTTGGGAACCTGTTAAAGAGGAGGCCCACCTCAAACCCAGCTCTTTTATTGGAGGAGCAGTGATCACAGCTGGAGTTTGATTGGCCAAGGTAAATTGAGAAGGCGGGTTTAACCAGTATATAGGTGGACAGCTTGCTGTAGCAGAAGGACTGATGAGAGCGCTGCCATTTTGAAGTATGCTATGTTGCTAGAAGCTTAATAAACCAGCTTTGTTTGCTGTGCAGCAAAGTTTGCTGACTTCCTTTTCCACACCAAACCTCGCATAAAACTTGAAAAGGAAATTTTAAATATATCGAAGTGTGTGTCAACTTCCATAATTTTTGATGTTCTCACCATGAGTGTTGCATTGTAGAGAAGTCATATAAATTGCAAAGACAGTATGTTACTCCTGCAAGATTCTGTATAAGTACCACCTAATAAAAATATTATTTAGTCTCTTACTGAGTTATAGATGGACTCAGCATGTTTTGTATGTTTTAGGTGTTTGAATATCAAGATAAGGTAAAACGATATGACAAAGCTGCCCATCAATGATTGACAAAGTTTTATTAAAAAAAAAAAAAAAAAAAAAAAGACAAGCCGAAGTGACAGACCTTGTGCCTCATTATGTCAATGTTTTTCACAATACTGTTGGAAATCAGCTAACAAAAGCGACATTATGTTGCTTAACTTGTCAAGCAAACACTTTTGCTTGATCATTTTAAGCTTTCATTGCACAAAACAGCCCAGAAGCTGCAATGACTCACATTTACTGTAAAGTTTACTCTCTCCGTGGACACTGCCCAAGGGCGCAGAACCCAGATGTTTGATTTAATCTATGGAGACACTGATGAAGATTCAGTCACCAAACTATGTGGAATGCTTCAGGAGGGTTCATACGGCAGTGAGCATGGCCATGATTTCTGAATAATTTTGCTGATCAGCATTTCAGTGAACTGTGAATACAGCCTTGAACTGTCAGTCCAACACAGTCAAACAAGTAAAAGTATTGGAAAAAAATAATAAAAAAACCCAAGAACTTATATTGCAACACTAGGCCCTTCATCCTAATAGACATGCAACATATGTAACATAAAGAATTGAAGTTTTTCGCAGTTGTTTGAGCCTGAAAATGCTGCTATAAAAAACCCAAAATGAAGCACAGTATTCCACGAAAGGGTTTAACAAACTTAAACTGAGAGCTTGCAAAAGCAAAAGCCCCACAAATGCAAAAACGGCTGACTGTTTCTGTCATCTATCTAAATAGTTGGATTTCACTTGCCTGGACTTCAGTGACCAACAGACTCTACTAATTGCTTTTTAAGATACAGTTTTACTGCAAGTCATTTGTTTAAATGGGCCATGTTTAAATACCACCTAAAACAAAATAAGAATTTAAAGTTGGTGTTAATGAAAATGCACCAGTAAAATGCAACCTGTAATGGGAACAATTCAGCTGAGTATTCCTAAAACCTGTAAGGCAACTACCCAGATATTTCACCCATGATGCAACAATATTTTAGGGTTTACAGCATGAAATCATCTGCTACAGAATGATTGCTTGCATTGGAAAGAAAAAACATTCATCTTATGATTATCTCTTTGAATGTCAAATACATTTTAGTCTAATGTTGTTGTGTGACGGATGTGATTAGATATACTTGGGACACTGTCATACAGCTTCACTGATGTGTTACTACCTCAGAAGTAAGCTTAAGCGGTTGATATAGTTTATGTCATACCACTCACAGTAGCCGACAGCATTATAGCCTCTGCCGTGTCTAGCACTGTTATAAGTCATGACTCTGATAGATTAACAAATTGAGCTGATGTGGAGACTTCATATTTTCCTACAGCACTTGATAACTTAAGTGATATTATTCCTGTATGCTCGGTATAAATTGGTTTTTATGCTCTGAATGCACAGTTCATTTTGTAGTCAGTGGACAAGAACCTTCTTCAAAGCTCATATGGATATGGCTCATTGTCCTGAGTGGTGTCTTATGTTGGATTACATTTACAGCTGTAATCCAAGAAGCTGCATATAAGTGATGTCTCGCTACATATCTTTGACAATGTAGATTTATGTATTACTTAATTTTTTTATTTTTTCCAAAAACTTTCTAATTAATTTTTTTTAACTTCATGTCTTTGTGTTTCTTCTATTGCTTTGTGAAGCGAATGCATTGAGAAACACTGTCAGTATCTGTAAGGAAAACAAAATGCTACCATAACAGAAATGTTTTACAAAATATATGTGGTATGAATACTAGGCTTTGTCTTTCTTTTTTTTTATAAATGAACGTTAGGTCAACTGTACATCGTCCAGTAACACTTATGGCTATTGTAAATGTTCTGCAGTAACTTACCAAGTTTGAACAATGTGTCTACATTTGTTTTAAACTAGTATATTCATTTAGTAGCTGTGTGAAAATTTTTTGACTTCTGTGTGACATATTAAAGCTACACTGATAAGACGATAAGGACGTTCTCTGGGGTATTCATTTTTAATCAACACTAATCACTCCTCAATAGCAGACATCTAGTTGGAACTATCAACTCTGATGATTGGACATTAATATGCAAATATGCATAACGCTATACCCTACACATATTTGTCTCTATACTAGTGGAAATTTCCCACAGGAAAATAGACTGTCACAAATACAATCAGAACACATCAAGGAAGCTTTTGTTTTGTGAAAATTAACCCACTTAGACACCCAATTCTAATTGAAATTTGTCCATTTATGACTTAATGATCATTAAACCCAGGATGCCTATCTCCAGAGGCAAAATGAACAATATTAATGCTCACCTTTACTTACCTTTGCTTAATGTTAAACAATTTAACACTAAGCAATAACCTCCTTGTGGCCGTGATAAGTTACGCAACGGCAATACAAACTTCCTGCCATTCCATGTGCACTAACAAATCCACATACCTGCATTGGAAAAAAAGTGAATATTTCTGTATCACAAATAATTGACGACTGTGAAATCGTCAAATTCTTCAGTTCGGACAGATTTCATCCTATGAGTGACAAAATACTGCTCTAATATTTGTGCTCCACTCAGTCCAGTACATTTGGAGCAAAAGTAATTCAAACTCCTTAGCACAGAAACAACTCAGTGAATGCAACTACACAAAACTGCTGATGCAAATACAAATCCTGCTTTACAAGCCGCACCGTCCTTTTTCACACACTTTAGTTCTGCCCCATTTGTCACGCTGAAAGTGGAGCAAAACATTTTGTGTCATTAGTCATTGTGTTTCTTTCATCTCTTCCTCAGAAGCGTCCATGCCAATGGACCCTCCACACCACAGATCATCATCTGCTCCACCCTACTGAGTGGCCATCTTTCCTGTCAGTGTTAGACAGGACTGAGCAGGTAATCAGAGGGTCACTGGTTTAGGGTTAGCGTTTTCTTTCACCAAACAGTCTGACAGTTGAAGTTTTCACTATCGCCATGCATACACACAGTTAGTCAAGGGGAAAAAGACAGGCAGAGTTGGATGATTTATTAAAGAATTAAAGATATAGTCTGTTGCTTTTGATGGAAATTATTTCCCCAAAAGTGCTCAAAACTGGCAACTGATTGACAGTGCAATTGAGTTGACATAGGGGCACTGCTGGAGCATCAGGAAATGGTGACGATCACTGTGGTAATACAGTAAAATGGAAAGAATTTGTTTTGCAACTTTCCAAGGGTAACACTATTGATGAGACTGCAATGGGCCTCCTGAAGGCAGAAAAGAATCACTGGAGTAACATTCTCACACACTTAATGAGTATTATTCAATCTCTAGCAGAAGGAACCTGGCACTTTGGGGATCTGTGGACATTACATCAGGCCAACAATGGGAACTTTTTAAAAGAAGAGGTAACCAATAGCTGAGAGATCAAGTGAGACGCATTGATAGTGGATCACAGCATATCACATACTTTGGGAAAACAATACAAAATGAGCTGATAGCCTACATAAGTGATAAAGTACTGGAGATGGTGGTGTCAAAAATAAAATATTCCACATGTTTTGCAATAAATAAAATGTGAGTCATCAAGATGTCCATTGTAAATCTTGGTGAAGCCACCAGAGATTAAGAAACTTAGTGGAGTTTCTTTTAGCTCCTGAATCTACTGATCAAGGCTTCGCTGCACTAATACTAAGAAAGCTTGAAGGCTTGAAGATTACCCTTGAAGACTATAGGGGAGAATGTTATGACAATGGTGCAAACATGAATGGTGCAAATAAAGGTGTACGGACAAGGCTTTCAAAAAGAAATCCACTGCTGCTTTTTAATTGTCTTTTTAAGGAACCTATATGTGGCAGTATGCCCTGTGGGCTCTGAACGCACCACACAAGTGCCTGAATTTAATTGGTAGTGGCGCTGTCTGTATATAAAGGGCCCTCCCTCACCTGGTTGACATCACGTCGTTTTCCTTCCGGTTCAGACCTCGGCGTTTGCTGGCGTTGCAAGCTAGCCGCATATTAATGCACGCTTGAATGATGCGCTTAACGACACTCTAATCGTGCTCGATCCTCCTTCTGGTGGCCCATACAAGCTGCCTGATTCTCCTCCCTCCAGAGGCACTACATATAGAGCTCAGTGAGGCTGCTTTTTGTCCTGTTTGCCTGTTGTTCCTGGCTGGCGGTCCGCCTGTCACCTTGGTTATCCGTGGTCGGCTGCCTACCTGTCGCTCTGGTTGCTGGCTTTATGCCAGCCGTCCTGGTCGGCGTACCGCTGGCTCCTGCCCCTCGTCCAGTGCGGCTGATTCGGACTGGTTTGTGACCAGCTTGGACTGATTCTCTAGCGCCGCTCCTGGTGGCGTCTGCTGCGGCGTGGCGGTTCGTCCCAGGACGGATCCTTAATTTGAACTGTTGCTGCATGATTTGTCATGGACTGAACTGTATAATTATGAACTGATGTGTGTAATTTGACTGTCTCCTTTATCTCGACAGGAACGGCCAGCTCGTGGTGTTGGTGGTGGACTTTCCGGGTGGTGGTTCTCTTTCTGGTTTGGTGCACGATTTTCTTTTAGTTTTGCTGTGTTTCTTTTTTAGGTCACTATCCCGATTTGTACTGCCATCTCTGAGTTGAGCCATAACTGTTATTTTAATGTGTGAGTGGTTTTAAATTAATATATTTTCTTGACTAGAATAAAGACAATTATGTAATAAATAAAATTATTGAATTGTGTGAGATTGTCTCAAGCCTCATCTGTAGTGTGCCTTTAAAGTAACTTTTTAAGTAGAATTATTGAAACCTTATCCTTATTAAATTAGCGATCTTAAATTCAAGTTGCCCATTTGAATCACACGGGTACCGCCACATATATATTAGATCAAATGAGTTTAGATATAGCCAAAGTGTCCTTGGATGCCACTTATGTTTTTTTGGAATTGTGAATTTTTTTTTACAAACTCTTCTTAGAGTCCACTCAAAGGTGGGCCATCTTGAAGAAACATATGAACATCACCACGGGAAAGCTTACTGAAAAGTATTGAACCATTATGCTACCAAGTAGGCAAGGTGAGTGTTTTGGGTTTTCATCCTAAAATAGCTGCTGTCCCTTTAAGACTGTCAGAAATGATCAGAAACAGGAAGTGATGTAACCACAAGTGGAAGAAGCCCAGGAAAATCAGCAAGAAGGCTGCAGTGATATGTGGGTTCATCAGCTCATGCAATCTTGTGGTTCTAGACCTCATAAGGGCAATTCCTGTGAGTAGGAGGATTTACTAAAATTATATCTTTGTTATTTTTGCAGTTTGACTCATTTATGTTTGTAATTATAATATATTAGGCAATATGCTAGGGGATTTAGCTAAATAGATAACCTGTAACTATTTAGTCAATTTACCTTAATTATTATACTAATTTGAATTGTATGTGAAAGTTATATTTGTGTTGTAAAAACATTCTTTAATTACAAGGCATTAAATACTTTAAAGGTCACATTGATGTTTTATGCATAATGCTAGCAGGCAGTTTAGATTAAATACTTTTGCTCAGACATGCTTGTAGGGAGAGCGGGGTATTGTGAGACATTGGGTAATGTGAGACACCCCCTATATCTAGGCAATGGAACAAAATTATGGTCATGTGACCATTATATTTACAACCCCCTCCCATTCGCCCCTTGCCAGGAAGGTGAAGTTGGTGCTGTTGCTGTGGTAAGTATGTTTTTTTCATAAAAATGTGTTTTTTGCACGTGAAAGTACATTTTCTAGCTATAAACGTAATTAACTATTGTGTCAAAGCAAATTAATTCAGGTAGAAAAATTTATATCATGCATGTTGATGAACTTCCAACATATACAACCATGTGATTGATGCTAGTTCAAGATTAGCCTGACTTGCTAGAGATGTTGTTTCTTTTAAAATGGTGGCTTTGGGGTTAAATGAGACAAATGCCGTGGGGTAATTTGATACACTGTCTTACGTTACCCCATCATGAAGTACAATTTAAGTTTAGTCTTAAACATATTTAGTGTAATATTACATTACATCTGTTTAATTTTTATGTCATAACCATTGTAGAAAAGCCATCATGCCAAGAAAGTACACCAGGAAAACAACCTGGGGACAAACACCCCTCGCAGAATTGGAGAGTGCAGCTGCTGAGGTCAGGCAAGGAAAGAAGTCTTTAAGAAAAGCTGGAAGGGACAGAAATATTGACAAGACAACCCTACAAAGATTCATAAAGAAAAAAGAGAAAGGGCAAGTAAAATCAGTAGCCCGGAGTGCAGTAGCTGAGGCAAAGAGAATATTCACAGATGAGATGGAGGAGGAGCTTACGAGGGGCCGTTTAGGACAAAATTTACGTTTTGTCTCTCACACACTACCAAAAACTCTCGCATACTCAAAAAAAATTGCCACGCACACTCAAAAAAATTACGTTTTGTCTCTCACACACTACCAAAAACTCTCGCATACTCAAAAAAAATAGCCACGCACACTCAAAAAAATTACGTTTTGTCTCTCACACACTACCAAAAACTCTCGCATACTCAAAAAAATAGCCACGCACACTCAAAAAATACTCACGCACATTCAAAAAATACTCAAATTGCGTATACACACACTACTA
>CAEFZX010025510.1:0-54724 GCA_903066825.1 Alfaro cultratus
GAAAGACTTATTTATACAGCTGGTCATTTTCACTTCTAACATGGATACTTTTTTAGTTTTAAGTTTATGTTATTCCACGTCTTCTAACTGTAAAATTTCTTACTGCTGCTAGCTTTGACTTGCTAACAGTGTTTGCGAAACGACTCAGCAGAAAGAAACAAACATAAAAACAGTGAACCACCATAGTAGTGTTGACCCAGCTGCTCCCCTTAGACCTCAGACAAAACATACACTGCTTTTTCTAACCTTAGTTTACTATACAGAAAATATACCGTCATCCTCTTAGCTAAAACTTCTGACTCTGTTTACAATGTTTTGCATTTTAACCAGTACAGATCCCCACTGGCAATGGAGAATCATTCTTTTTTGATTGTTGATGCGAAAACTTTCTGCCGGTCTACTAGTCCACAATGTAGTCTGGCACTACATTAGCATGTGTTTACTAATGGATGTACAATAGCTTGTGTTTGTGAGGCGGACACGCACGTGGTAGCCGTTCTATGACGTAGAATGGGCATCAGCCAATGAAACGAGGCCCCTGTGGTAAGGGCCATGGTGGCTTTGTTCACCTGCACGCTTGTTTTTATTAAATATTTTAAACAAAGAGAACATGGTAGTGTATATTTATGTACTTCTGATCAGAAAAGAGATATACAAAGTATTGGAGTAGTCTACAGGAACACAGGAAATATATGTATATATATATAAATATTCTTGTAAATAATTATTCCATAAAACAAGTTCTACAAATGTTTTGTTTATAATGCACCATTATTTTTGCAACGTCCATCCAGTTATAACAAAGAATTTGTGAGATCTTGACCATTTTATTTCAGATATTGAGTTTTCATTTAACATGTTGTTTAATTTGATTTTCTCTCATTAAGTTAAGAGCTGATATTCTAGCAACAGAACAGTCTAGTTTTTTTTATTTATGTAGTGAAGATTCAAAAGAAAATATTTACTTTGAAACAAATGTCACATGAAGGCATTTCTGGAGTTTAGGTGCTGCTGTTTTCTGTCACGTTGAGTGTCAGCATTGTGTTCTGAGAATTGGACTCTAATTTAGACAATTACATGTCTTAGCCTCTCTCCTTTGATAAACTGACACATAGATCGGACTTTGCACCATTTTTTTCCTCTTTATTCATGACTCTTGTTCTCTTTCTTGAGCACCAAGTCTAGCTGACGGTACATTCATCTGTCAGTGTGAGGGTAAGAAGTTTTGCAACACTTTGATGCCATTTAAAAAACTGAAACAAAGACCCAGACTCGAAGTATCACTAACTTCTAAAAGTGTTTGGGTGACAGTTGCAGTTCCAGGTATCTTCAGCAGGTGCCAAAGCCGCCGACCGTTATGTTTATGCAATAGTTTGGAACGTGGCCTGTTTGGTCAACTGGATGTTTTTGAAGCTCCCAGCTGAAATCCCTGCTCTGTTCTCACTTCAGCAATTCATATGTTTGCTTGTTTATAAAGAGAGCTCACAACAGTGGCTTGAATAATTTTCTTTTAGACATTTAAGTTTTAATTAAAATCTTAATGACAAATTTTTTATAAAGTAATATGGAGAGTGAATCAAAACCATACTGGAAAGCATCCATTAGTGTCCATTAGGTTTGCATGACATCAGGAAAACGTGTAATTGCAATATTGTTACTGGATAATATGATTTTCATTTATGAATAAATCATATATTTCTGACTTTTTTGAGACCATTTCCAAGTGAGTCATAATCGCATAATAATGCAAGAACATATTTTCAAAGATCAATAAACTTTATATTCTAATGAACATTTAACAAAGGAACTGGAAGACAATAAAAATTTTTGAAAGAAATAAACAAAACGACAAATAAAATTAATTATTTAGTCTCTGCAAACAAAATTGTTCTTCAAAAAAAGGGCTTGTTGAGACCAAAGCACTCAACTAGCTTTGAATGCTTTGGTCTCCTAGTTTTTGGTAGAAAGAGAAACAATAAATCATGCAAATGGAAATTACTGAGCTTGTTTTAATTTATTTTGGGATTAATTGATTTATTACGACAGGCCTAATCACAATGTGCCCACCACTCTGTTTGAGCTCATAAAGTACATATCACATCTGGGCACAGAGGGGAGCTGAAGTCAAATTAATAAGCCAATTTTTGTAGCTATTAAGCTTTTCGATTGATATATTTTGCAGCAAACAGAACACATGGCGATAACATCACCTGATCCCAGACAGTGTCTAGTTAAAGTCCTGGCTCTCTGTTTGGTGATCCTGTTAACTGCTGTCCCGTCCCTCCTTTACGTTACACTGTCAGCTGTATGGGGGACTAGTGGTCTGTCTCTCTCTCTCACACTCACACACACACACACACACACACACACACACACACACCACACACACTTTGTGTTGTCTGGTGTAGCTGCTAAGCTGCTTAGTGCTTTACAGGACCAACCTTCACTGGAGTTCAAGAATGAACACTATCATTAACCTGTCTCACTTTTTACTTTGTGTTGTTCAGACTAAAGCTAAAATCAGGATTAAAATATTTAAACTTGGGATGAAATATTATTTCAGACTCTTATTGTTTTGGTTGAGAATTTAAATAAAACCACACAGTAATACAAGGAAGATCAGCAGATGTTTTCATTTATCCAGCTTCTTTTGTAACTCAGACATTTATGACGTGCATTAATTGCACCTTAGCTGTTTGGTAAAAAGTATTAGTCTGGTCAGAAGTGGTCATTAGTTGTGAATTAGCTGGGATTCACCGATTGCAGTTTTCTGGCCGATCTCCGATTACCAATCTTTTTAAAAAGCTTAACCTGCCGACTCCAATTTTGGTCGATACTAATTTTTTTGTCTCAAATGTTGCTCAGTATAGCAAGAAAGTTGCTGAACTGGCAGCAGGGGGGGTGACTATTGTTGACTATAAACATGCAGACCTGACCTGGTGGGCCGGTCTGTCAGTCAAACTTCTCACTGCAGAGCAGAAGAGGATTTTTAGATGTTGGCCGAAATAGATAAGATCGGCTTCACATGAAAAATCGTCCGATCTCCCAAAATTAAGGAAATCGCCACCAATAAATGAGCTGGCCGATACATCGGTCCGTGCAACCCTAGAATTAACCGTTAGAAAGCCAGAGATTTTTTTTGTTTAATTTATTTTCCCTTCACTGAGTCTCTCCAGCAATCAGAGTAAGAAACAGGAAAGTGTATGGAAAACCTAATAATTGGGGTAGAGCAGGATATGTCAAAAAATATACATTAACCAAAAATTTATTTGCAGAAAATAATGAAAAAGATGCAGTGCTTTCAGACTTCAAATAATGCAAAGAAAACAAGTTCATATTCATTTTGAAACAACAATACTAACGTTTTAACTCAGGAAGAGTTCAGAAATAAATATTTAGTGGAATAACCAGGAAGTTTTTAATGTGGTTCAGTGCAGTGGGCTCCTAATTTTTCCAGAGCTGTATGCTTCCTATATTTTACATCTATATGGTGCATTCAGAGATAGATTAGTGTAATTCTCTGAGATTCAAGATTTTACATTTCTAGCATCGGTTTTATAAAAACAATCCTTCTACTTAAATGTAAATATTTCTTTTTTGTTAAACTTTTTTTCCCACTAATAAAGAATAATTTTTTTTTCACAACTTTCTGTCCAAGCAATTTAAAAGTTTCCTGAAATAAAGATGGATTTCTTTTAAAAATATTAATCAGCGTTTTCCTTCTCTTCGTCAGGTGACGGTTATGTTGTGCCAGTGACTGAGAGGGTGACATTTGGACCGTTGTAAACCTTCTTGGCGCCTCGTAGCGGCACAGCAGAAGCACCTCCAGGTTCGCCGTCCTCCTCCGAGCGGCTTTCCCTTTGCCACCTGCGATCCTCGGAGGAATCGGGCTCCTCCTCACCCAACACTTCACCTCACCTCCCTGCGAGGGAGCGAACAGCAGCCGCCATGGTGCTGTCACAGAGACAAAGAGATGAACTGTGAGTGCAATTATAAGTAGGATTACATGTGAGCAAGAACAGACATGTGTTCTGCAGCTCATTACCAGCAGCACCTGCAGGTTGGTTAGTTGCACTGCGGCGCATCGCACGTTTTCCTTTTGAAGACGGTCCAGAAGTCCACACTTGTAGATGTGAAATTAAATCTTCAAACTCATTTTCGTTTTGGGCCAAATCAAGATCATGACTGCTCTTAAAGGGCTGGTTGTGCCAGAATGTATTGATAAAATCTGTTCGCAAACTGTTAAAATATCAATTAATTCTTAAAATAAAATATTATTGAACATCTTTTCAGTTCCTCCAGGATTTCGTGATTCTTTTCGTGATTTTGTTTTTGTTTTGTTTTGTTTTGCAATAAAAATCAAAGTATTTGTGGTGCTAATTTGGAAATATTTGTGCTTATGTATGACGGTAAATGCGACTTTTTATTACTCGCTATACAGATCATGGACTTTAATCTGACATCAGTTAAAGCTGAAGCAGCTATTTAGTACAAGTAAGAGTTTTTGACAACTTTTAAGAAAAATCTGCAATAAAATCTCAATTATTAGCACAAAAAAATGTGGGGATTTGTTTACTTTTTTTGGCGTGAATTTCCACAATACTCAAGAACCTTGGAGGGACTGATTTATATAATTTGGTTGGAAGCAGATAAACACTGCATTGATTTGTTTGATAGCATAATATTTAAACACACTTAGTGTTTAGTCTAAACTCTAGAGGTCCCATGAAAAGCTATGGCGGGCTGGATTTGGCCCACGGGCCTTGAGTTTGACACATTGTGTTGTACAACAATCTGAAATCAGTGGTGGAGCCTGAAGAGACGTGAGCTGCAGGCGCTTCACTTGATAGCTGCTTGGTGAATATTTCATAACCTCCATGACAGCAGGAAAGAAGCGAGGGGGATGGGGGACGACGAGCTTTACGCAGTTATGACCTGCACCTCTGTTTAAGCACATACAGCAAACAATATTTAATTTTTTTTTTTTACTTATTACAGTTATCCCACTGATATTCTAATGTTTGAGGGCCAAGTTGAGTTAAAACAGCAAGGGTCTAAAGTTTGTAGTCTGCAACAGTCTGCTTGCCCCAAAGAAGCCCAGAAGCTTCAGCCTAAATTTAGCACTTTGCTCATGAAATATTCACCCTCCGTCTTACAAAAAAAAAACTGTTTCTGCATTTATATAATTTTGTGTCTCTGTATTTGTGTTAAACCTCACTGCACCATCCGGCTCTCTCATCAGCTCTGCCTTCATGACGAGTCGATGGTTTCCATGGCAGCAGCAGCACTGTTTCCCAGCACACCTTTTCTTTATTTTTATTTGGTCTTTTTCCAGAAAAATGTGATTGGTTTCTGTTTGCTCAGGCTGACATTTGAGTTGCTAGACGCTCCCCTCTGTTTGCATGGGCGCGGTCTGACATATTTTAAGGAGGAACGTCGGCTAGCATCGATTTAATGGTGTCACGGTTTCTGTGCAGACATTCACCTGATTTATGGCATATTCAAAATAAAGAGCACCCACTCTTAAGTGGGATGAAATTGGCCTTCAGATTACTAATAATGTTTCTTTTTCTAGAAATCGGGCTATAGCTGACTATCTTCGTTCCAATGGATATGAGGAAGCCTATTCTACCTTCAAGAAAGAAGCAGAATTAGACATTGTAAGGAGCAACAAATTGAAGAGTAATGTTTTTTTTTCTAATGGGAGGGACGTCCTTTCTCAGTATCTGTGTGCTTTGGTTGTAGAATGAAGAGGTAGATAAGAAGTATGCTGGGCTTTTGGAAAAGAAATGGACCTCTGTTATTAGATTACAAAAGAAGGTAAGGAGAATCTTTTTACGCTTATGTTTAATCCAGGGGTGTCCAAACATTTTGCCATGTTATAATAGAAAGATTAGAATAAAATCAAGCAGTTAAAGTTGTCTTTTTGTAGGAAAAGGATGGCGCCAACTCTTGAAAAATGATTTTGCAAATTTTTCTGCATTAAGAGAAATTTAATCTAGTTCTCAAATTAAAATTTAAAAATGGAACTCGTATTAATTCAAATTCTTATTGTAGATGGTGAAGATTGTTGTCAGGAAATGCCTCCAGTAGCAGTCTGTGTTACAGTGAATTTGAAGAAACCTCTGACTGAAGACACACTATTTTCCCAAGACGGTCTCATGAAATTATTTTCAAATTCTTTTGGGCTCGACTGAACAAATTTATTTCGTTATAAGAATAAGATTTGAGTCGCTTTCTTTCAAAATAAAAGCTGATTTAGGAACACCAAAGTTCTACTTTTTATAAACCCTTGGTTATAAAAATCCAAATGCTTTATATTTTATTTAACACTTTCCATTGTTTTACCCTGACTGGAAATAGGAAAGTTTTCATTTGTGTGATTCTTGAATCACTCCAATGGCCACAAATGGCCCCCGCGCCACCCTTTGGACAACCCTTTCTTAATGAAATGAGAACAAGCGTCGGTTCTGTTTTTGAAATGCTTTCCTTGCTGGTGTAGGTGATGGAGTTGGAGTCGAAGCTGAATGAGGTGAAGGAGGATATGACGTACGGCGGACCCGTCGGTCAAAAGAGAGATCCAAAGGAGTGGATCCCCCGCCCCCCAGAGCGATACGCCCTGAGTGGGCACCGTGCCCCAGTCACACGGGTCATTTTCCACCCCGTGTTTTCCGTCATGGTGACGGCCTCTGAAGATGCCACTATCAAGGTGTGTGCAGGTGACATACTGACTATATGAGACACATTTTACTGAGGTTTATATAATCTTTTCAGCTTCAGCATAGAAGTATTATTGCAGCATATATCAAACAAAGCTAGCACCTCTACGGGAATAAATTGGTGCAATCTTTATATGCATGTTCACTTTACACTGTAACCAGATGAAATAAACATGCTGCATGTTTATGAAAACAATTAAAAGATGGAGCTGGTAGATTAACATATTAATTTATTTTCAGAGGTGGGCAGAGTAAAAGAGTAGTAGTACTTCAACATGTTTTTATTCAAGTAAAAGTAACAAGTACCTGTCTAAGAAATTACTCGCGTTAGAGTAAAAAAGTATTTGGTAAAAAGTCTACTCAAGTACTGAGTAACTATTCAAATTGCGAGTCATTTAATATTTTAAAATTACATCATCAGATGGACCAAATATAAAATAAAGTGGAGATATATAATAAATGTAACTAGCTGCTACCCAACTCTTATTTTTAAGTTCTTTACAATAGTTTTCATACCTTTTAGGCAGTTTATGTTTTGTTAAGATATAATCATAAATTCTGAATGTATTTTATTGACGAACAGTTTGGATTATTTGATATAAATCAGCCCGTTCCACCTCTGGCTGTTTGTTTTAGGGTTATTGTCCTGATGGAGTTGCAGGTCTTCTGACTTTTCCTGACTAAATCTAAGATAATAAAAGCTGTGGTTAAAATTCATCCAGCAGATCCTGCGCAGCTCTGACCCTCGAGTTCAAAGCGGACTGCAGATCTGAGCTTGCTCTCCGTTTTATACTCACTTCCTTCCTTTTAGCTGCCGCTTCCCTCCTTCTCCTTTTTCTGCCGTGTCACTTCTCATCTGTGTGAACACATAACGATTCTTGCCTTGTCTGCACCCAAAGCCCAGATCCTAATCTGTAAATGTTTCTTCTTAAAACTGTTCTGCTTTTTAAGTTTAATTTGTTAGAATTTGTTTTTATCTGAAACTGGAAAACTGTGTTTGTGTTTGTATTATTCTGGGTTCCTCAGTAAGTCTTTGAATTCCTTTGCTAAAACACATTTTGCTTGATGGCACAATCTGTTTTTTAGCTGCACTGATCAGAATGTTGTGACAGTTCCAGCAAATTACAATTTATCTTTAATAATAGCATAAATCATGTAGAAAAGCCACAAAACAATATTTTCCCTACCTTCCTGAATCGAGTATTGAATCAGTTTGTTTTGGAATCAGAGGTGATGTTACTCCATGTGTGTAAAACACAGCTTTATCTAGATTTTGAAACAAAAACAAATTGATTAGAGTTGAGATTTTAAACTGATTTTAGCTGGCATAATTAAAGCATCATTCTGCGTGTTTAGTCCTTAAAGACAATAAAACATTTACCTTAAACTCAAAAAGCTTTCCAGGTCCAACATGGATGTTAAAGATGATGGGGTTTTTTTTACTTAACGTGGTTGATTTCTCTGTTCAGTTCCAGTTTGTAGTTCTTTTTTTCGCTTTTTTTCTATTTAGGATTTTAGTTTTAAGCCCCTGACTGATTTCTGTGTGCCTTCAGGTGTGGGACTACGAGGCAGGAGACTTTGAACGAACCCTGAAGGGACACACGGACTCGGTGCAGGACATCTCCTTTGACCAGACGGGGAAGCTGCTGGCCTCGTGTTCAGCTGACATGAGCATCAAACTCTGGGACTTCCAGGGCTTTGAGTGCATCCGGACAATGCACGGTGAGAACATTTACAGATTTAGTAGCACCTGTTTCCGAATGGCACGCCCGCAGAGGCAAAAGGCCACATCTGGGTTCTGAATTAAGTGTAAGCTTCTTTTTTTTCCTTTTTTTTTTTTCTGTAATCCATCTCTAAGGGAAAAAATGGCGGCTCTGTTGGAAAGATGTCAATGTTTTTGTCACATTGGTCAAAATTGTCAAGCAAAAAAAGAAAATGAAGAAAATAAACGTAATATCAAGCAAATGAAGTAGTAATTTTATGTTGTAAAAGGTCGTCATTCATTGGGGGGCTCAACTGGAGAAATGTATTCAGGACTTGGGCCACTTTCAGTGAAAATCTTTGCTATATTTTAATAAAATATATCAAACAAGTTTAATAAATTAAACATGAAATAAATTTCTATAAGTTTAATTTATCAAATAAATTTAAATTACACATGATAAATTAAACAAGTTACTAAACATGTTTAATGAATTAAACTTATTTAATGAAACTAAAGTTGATTTGGATCATGCCATAAGTTAATTTTATTTAATAAATTGCTTTATTAAATTAATTAAATTAAACTTGTTGAAATTCAATAAATTAAATAAAATACATTTAAGTTTAATTTAATAAATTAAATTTAAATAAAATAAAGTTTAATAAATTAAAGTTTATTTGGATGCAAATCATCTTTAATAGACTTGGTTCTTTTTCTAAATATATCCAGGTCTATTTAGTAAAAAATGTGGTTCTATTTATCATAAAAGCCTGTTTTTTAAAAACCCCTGAATACTTTGGGTTGTTGTAGTAAATTATGTTGGCTGTATTTTTATCCTTATGACAAATGAAACGTCTCCATCTGCATCAAGACCTTGTGCTGGAATTTGTATCATTCTTTGGTTGGTGGGCCGCTCAAAATCAATTTAAGGGCCACTAATAGCCCCCGGGCCGCACCTTGGACACCCCTGTAACATTGCATGTGAATTATGTTTTTGGGTTTCATCTAACTAAATATATTATCGGATCCATTTACCTGATGGAAAATTGAAGCAGGGTGTTTTTCAGCAGGGTGGTGATTTGTAAGAATCTCCATTTGGAACTAAAATAAGGAAGATGATGCAGATTTGTGACTAAAGGTGAAATTTTGTTTTTCAGGCCACGATCACAACGTGTCGTCCGTAGCAATCATGCCAAATGGTGACCACATAATTTCTGCCTCCAGAGATAAGTCCATCAAGATGTGGGAAGTGGCCACAGGGTGAGTTTTCATTCCATTTTATTTTACATGTTTTATAGAGATTCTTATAACTAATTTACAGCAGAAGTGCACTTGTGTAAGTCGAGCTGCGTGTGCGTGTAGGTACTGTGTGAAGACATTCACAGGCCACAGGGAATGGGTGAGGATGGTTCGCCCGAACCAGGACGGCTCATTGATCGCCAGCTGCTCCAACGACCAGACTGTGCGCGTCTGGGTGGTCGCCTCCAAGGAGTGCAAAGCCGAGCTGCGGGAGCATGAGCACGTGGTGGAGTGCATCGCCTGGGCCCCTGACAGCGCTCACCCCACCATCCTGGAGGCCACAGGCTCAGAGGTAATCCCACCTTTTCCTTCGACAAGGACGCCGAGATGAGAATCCAGACGGCATGCCTGGAAATAATTTTGTTTTCTCAAATGAATCATATTTAGAATATTTTGATGCCTCTGCTCTTTCTGGTGTGAAAGATGATGTTGTTGAAAAGCAGATTTTGTAATAAATTATGGATGTCACTTTGCATTTCAAGGTGAGATTTTTGGAGATTTGTGTCGGCTCTCCAAATAGGACACAACAGACGACAATTACAGAGAGAAAACTCAAGAGTTTATCAGAAAAGAGTTTAATGCCCCAGATCCTGATAAAATGAGACTGGCAACTTTTACAGTTTTGTAGACATTTTTTTAGATTTTATCTTTTAAGAGCAGAAAACTGAAATATTTATTTGTGGGTCTGCAGCGATAACAAAGAAATTGTCCTGGAAGTTGATAAACGATAATGTTGTTTTCAGACTATTTTCAGGTAACATAATGGTGATGTCAGAATAATACAAGAATATATTCTCAAAGAGGAATAAACTTTAATTTCTAATGAACATTTAATACTAGAACTGGAAGATATTTTAAATATACAAAATAAATAAACAAAACAACAAATAAAATGTCTCCGTGAACAAAATTGTCCTTCAAAAAGACAAAGCATCAGACTGAAAACTTTTGTCATCCAGTTTGTGGTAGAAAGAGAAAAATGATAAATCATCCAATGGAAATTATTGAGTTTGTTTTAATTTATCATGTGACTAATTGATTTATTGCTGTGGCAACAGTAGCCTTTTTGATACGTCATCCTTGTGTTTCTGTTTTGCAGAGTAAAAAGAGTGGAAAGCCTGGCCCCTTCCTGCTCTCTGGCTCCAGAGACAAAACGATTAAAATGTGGGACGTCAGCATCGGGATCTGCCTCATGACTCTGGTGAGTGGCAGGAAGGATTCTGGGTGACGTTTCTGAGCGAGCGTTGGGTAACGAGCCTCGTGTCCTCAGGTGGGACATGACAACTGGGTGCGTGGGATACTGTTTCATCCTGGAGGACGATTCATCGTGAGCTGCGCCGACGACAAAACAATCCGGATCTGGGACTACAAGAACAAACGCTGCATGAAGACCTTATCTGCTCATGAACACTTTGTTACCTCTTTGGGTGAGATTTATTTAACTTATCAATACAGATAGTATTTGTGATGTAGTTACTAAAAAAATAAGAAATATAGTTACAGGCAGCTGAGATTGTTGCTCTGCTCAACTCTAAAATTATAATCTGTGGGCACCTAAAGGGAGACCTGTATGAATAATGAACACTTTAGTTTTAGGTTAAACTTTATTGTTGTAAACTTGCACCATTCCTGGCGTGTTTAAAGTTAAGAGTGTTGCACCTGTTGGGGAAAACAGCTGTTTGAGTGGAAAAGCAGCATAAATGGTTCACTGTTCCAAGAAATGAGCCAAGACACTTTGTTGATTTTTATCTGAAATCTGTGGCCAAACAAAAGCTTCTTAATTCATTGGATTTCTTTCTTTCACCATACTTTAGCTTTTGGAGTTTGTCCTACTTTGATTTCTGTTTTTATTTTAACCCCTGCAAGGATTCTTAAATTTTAATTTTTAAAAAAAATTATGCTAAATATAAGGATGCATGATGTATCAGCTCTAACATCGGTATCGGCTGATATTAGTAATTTCTTAATATATCGGTATCGGCACGGTAAATAAAACTGGGCCTATATTAGCAACTGATGCCATTGTCTGTTTCTGGTCGGGGTTTTTTCCTAAAAGTGTTAGAACAACAGAAAAATCCATATAATATCTGTTATCGGCCCAAATTTTCTTATCAGTGCATCGCTAGCTGAATATAATGTAACAACAAAGAAGCTGCCCAGAAACGGTTTCCTGTACACAGGTTTAAATCTTTTATTTGTTTGTTGCAGATTTCCACAAGACGGCTCCATACGTGGTTACGGGCAGCGTCGATCAGACAGTCAAAGTCTGGGAGTGTCGCTGAGACTGCCACCATCTCTCCCCCTCCTTCCCTGCTGCCCCCAATTCCAAGGATTTAAAAAAGAGAAAAACAAAAAAAAGATCCCCGACGCGCCATGCTAGCAGCCGCTCCTCAGCTCCCTCCGCCCTGACGTCCAGCCCTTCACCTCTCGCACTCCAAATCATAGTTGGCCAATGCGCTTTACCTTCCCCTCGCTCCTCCCTACATCGATCCAGCCCCATTAAGATGACTGTTGTCCTTCTTGTGTAAATTATTCTGGATGTAGGGTACGCTTAATAAATGTCACGCAAATCTCTGACACATAAACACTCAAAATGATAAATATCTTTGCATGGTGACTCAAACAAGAAAAGATAAATAATAATAATTCAATACTGTTAGATTTACAAATTTCCATACTGTTGTCATGACTTCCCATTGGGTCAAAGGGTAAATGTCTGTGTGTGCCGGTGCAGATAGATTTAACTGAGTGCACTAAAACCAATGGCGCCTCCTGTTGACGGGGTTTAGGTTATGTTTAGTTTTTCTTTTATTTCACGGCTCCTTTCTTGTGGTCCGTTGCTGCATTTATGGAGGAAAAGGAATCTGAAGGAAAATAATCAAGCCTGTTGCAGCTTCGCAGTTTATCGCATTAGTTTAACGTCACGCAACGCAAAATCTTTCCAAGTGTAGAGTAGCTTTTCAGCAACATATAGGAGCTTGTGTCAAGTAAATAATTCCTTAATATTGATGAAAACGTTCCAGTTCCGCTGGCGCTGTTACCTAGCAACGCCAGCCAAGTCCAGGCCGTTGCCTAGCAATGCCAGCCTGTCACCTAACAACCCTGTCATAGTTTTTTGGCAGATTATTTAACTTATAAGATATTTTTCTCTTGTTGTATGTGAAATAGTCTGCTAATGGAACTAGTACTTTTTCAATATTTACTTAAAACAAGCTCATATACGTTGCTACTTCCAAGTTAGTTTAGTTTTAATTCAAGTCAGTTAAGATATTCGCGCTGGAAACTACTAATACTTAGTAAGATTTTGTGTTTTTGTGGTGTGGGTGTCTGTATTTTCTTATTTTTTTGACAGGAGAATCTTTCCATCACATCCAATCCGATGGCAGGCAAAGCTTCTCGCCACTTTGATTTTTCTTCTTTTAACCAAACGGATCGCAAACGAGCCCCCGACAGGAAAGTGTGTTTTACAGAGGAAAACGTCAGCTCACCTGTTCATGAGATGTGTGTGTGTGTGTGTGTCCCTCCAGAGAATCGCCCAGCGCCCTGTTGCTATCTCTGCCTTGATAACCCGATCCAGGGCTCCGTCACAGGATTTTCATCCAGCTTTCTGTGGTCCCACTGCTCTCTTTGCATACACTCACTAATCCACATACACGCACAGTAAAAAAAATAAAATGAAAAAAAGTTGTGTATCAGTATATCTGGATGTCATTGTTTGCAGCATAATGAAATAAAATTCTGTAAATATAGTTCCTCTGTGTGCTTCATTTTAAAGGAGTGCAGTACTGCGCCACGGCCTGCAGGGGGCGCCAATCGCATTCCTGCTCCAACATAACTGGAATTACCTCAGGCGTGAGATTGAGCTACTGGTTATATTCCGGTGTGTTGAAGAAGGAATGCATCTACATCTGGGGTGTCCAAAGTGCGGCCTGGGGGCCATTTGTGGCCCTTGGACTGATTTTATGTGGCCCCAACTGTTAAATTTGGAGTTTAGATGCAATTGAGACTTTTACATTGTAATCAGGGTAAAAATTGTTACCAAGATAATTTTCTTACCAGGAAAATGTAAAGTGCAACACAAAGTATTTAAAAATTAAAACCAAATTTATCCAGAGACTTTTACTGAAAAGATAACTTTGCTGCACCCCAATCAGCTTTTGCTGTTTCTTAAATTTGGCAAAATACAGCAAGTGTTTTGAAACAGTGACCCAACTTCTGTTCTAATTACTGAAAATGTATTCAACCTAGAAGTCTTTCTTTTAACACAGCAAACATGCAAAAGCTGCTACAGGGTATTATGGCCACTGTAGAGGAAAAAAAGTTGTACATTTCTGCCAAAAAAATTTGAGTGATCTCAGAAATTTTCTAAAAAGAACTTGGAAATTTCTGAATTTGCAATGTTGAACATTTTCTTTTGAAAATTTCCAAGTTTTCTAAAAATTTGTGATTCATCACAAAATCTTTGATTTGTTTATTTTTTTGTGGTTCCTTCAATAAAATGTACTCGGCCTACTTTATTTGCCTGTTTTAGGTTGGGGGGTTTTGACCCACAACTAATTTTGAGTCTACAATTTTGGCTCATTTGGCAAAAAGTAGTGACACCCCTAGTCTGAATCCCTTTGCCTTCCAAACAGAAAGTTTATTTATTTGTTCATTCTGGAAACAAAGCTGCTTTGGTGCTTTTGAGGTGCATTAAAAAAATTTCCGTACCTGTTTGTTCAGAAGTAAACCCCTCAGACCCTCATCTAGCAGCTTGTAGAATCACCTTTTGCTGTAAAAACATAATTTATTTATTTATTATGACTTTGTTCTTGTGAAGTAAGAAGTCTGGGTCGCTTTTCTTTGCCATGCTGCTCTAGTTTAATCAGAGTTTGCCGTCATTTCGAGGTCTGGACTTTGACTGAGCCGTTGCGACTCATTGACTCTTGTCTTTTTAATGTAGCTTTCTAGGGGTTTATTTTTCTGTTTTATGGCCTAACTCCAAACAGGAATTACTGTAAAGACAAACTGTCTCACATTCGACTCTTTGAGTTCATTTTTGACTCAATAACCTCATAATTTTTTAGAAATGGCCAAATGTTTCTCTGAAGTCGTTGCTATTATTTTCACTCTTTAGCGCTCCAAAACTCCTGCCTTTGCAGAAGTAGACTTGCTGACTTGATTTTATTTGAAGCTTCCCTTCCCATCGATTGAAAGCAGGAAGGTTGTACTCGGTTTTCCCTTGTTGTTTTCATAACAGCCCATGCTAGAATGTTTGTCCTTAACTTCAGGTCACCAAAGTGGAGATTTTAAGGGAAAGTAGGTCACTAGACACAAACTTTTCTGCTAGACAGCCTCTATTATTTATGTATAGATGTTGTGTTCAGTTTCAAGATATAAACTCTGAATCATTTGGTAACATTTTAAGCTGATTTTCGCCACTTAGTTTATATTTTCTTGGCTGTATATTTTAAAATGAGGCTCTTTTGTCATCTTCTGACATTCATTAATCAGTTTCACAGTAAAGCCACAAGACATTACAAGACATTTCAGGATCTCTTATGAATTATGTACGGCCCAGAGTCTTCACAGAAATGCTCGCCCATCCTTGTCAGAGTAGAAAAACAACATCCACCACATCTAGTTCCTAGTGCAAATGTCTTAGTTCACTTGAAGTGAAATAAAAATAACTTATAAGCAACTTTTCAGCAAGATAAAGGAGCTAATTTTAAGTAAATAACTCCTTAGCATTGATGAAAAACTATCAAATCAGTTTCTTTCAATAAAAAAACTAATGAAACTTTAAAAAAAAGCTGCAGGTGTGTGTCTGGTGAATTTTTGGTTAAAACATGTTTATTTTTCATTCAGTGGGTAGAAAATCCAGACATTTTACTCAAGAGTAAAAATACTCCTAAAAGCATACATAGATATAAATTTCAAAACTTACTCTAGTGGCTGTAATTGAGTAAATGTAACTAGTTACTACCCGGCTCTGTTTGTGATAAACCTTGGCCGTTTCTCAGTGGAGTAGAAACATTGGCCTACATCCTCCCAGCCTCTCCCTCATTCAAACCAAAGACATTAAAAACTGAGCAGAGATAAAATTCTCATTTATTTTGTTTTTGGGTCACCCATTTTTCTCTCTGCCTCTGACATAAGATTGAGTCCGGTTCTTGGCGGGAGCAGAAAGCCAGAGGTGTAAGCCAGCAGAGATCCAAATACGCTGGCGTGTCAGGGATGTTGAGAGGTTTCAAGGTCAGTGCTTACAACAGATCGGCCTCACGCTGCTCATGAGAGCAGAGTTTTCATTTAATGTGGTGCGTCAGCCTCTGAGCTTCAGAATCAGGCAGATATCTGCAGGTTTCATGTCATCAGGTTTACATCTGGTGTTGTAATCTCTGCAAAGCGAGAGGAGAAGGTAAAGAGAAGCAGTGTTTTAGGATATAGCGCACTCTAGTGGTACCATGCACAATATTTTTATTTTAGGCCTATATTCATTGCCTTACAAAAATATTTATGGGCTGTAAACTTCTTCAAATGTGCTACAAAAACAAACTTTTGTGTGTTTTTTGCTTAATTTTCTGTTACAGAAAACACAAAACTGATGGAGACACAGACTGAAAGGTTGTTCGATAAAATTGAGTAAATGCAAATGCATCCCGCACTTTTCAGTTATATTTATATAAAAAAGACTGAATATCATGCATCATTTAAACGTCACAGTTAGCAATACTTTGAGTGTTTTATTACATAAAATCATAACAAAATATACTAAATAAACCAACCAAAGTAAAACTTGAGATAAATAGTTTGCATGTTTCATTAAGAAAATACTTTAAAAGGTCAATTAACCCTCAACGACGAATAGCAGATTTAGACTTCACTAGGAAAACAAATATATTGGTAAAAGAGAAAATATTTCTGAGACTGTAGCCAATAGATTAATGAAGTTTAAACCACGTACAAAGCCTGCTGAGGCAGTGGGATTGGTTAAGACAGAGGTAATCAATCAATCAATACTTTTCATTGATCTTGTAAGAACAAACTAACAGATATTTATACTGTGATTTTAAGTTTCTGTCAACTAAATATTAGATAATTTAGGGCATGTTCAGATCTATTCAAAGCAAAATTTTATAAATAAAATAGTTACTTAGCTTGGATGTAAATCTTATGTAGAACAGGGGTGGTCAAAGTGCGGCTCAGGGGCCGTTTGTAGCCTTCAGCTGATTTTTTGCGGCCCACCAACTGCAATTGAAAAATAATACAAAGTGCTGGGGTTTTTTATAACTAAACTTTTATAAGAAATAGAACCATGTCTATTACTAAAAAGGAGACTTTGCTGCATCAAAATCAACTTTAATTTATTAAACTTGGGTAAATATGGCACACATTTTGAAAGAAAGTGACGCAAATCCGGTATAAATTTGTTCAGTTGAGCCAAAAAAAATGACAATTTGAAAACTAAATGTATTTCTTTTAATGCAGCAAACATGCAAAGTCTTGTTTACATTTTTGAAACTTTATTTGCTTGATTTTACTCTCTTTTTTTTTCATTGGCTCGATGATTTTGGCCCATGTGACAAAAGGTTTGGACATCTTTGCTGTAGAAGTAGGACTCAAACCTATTTGTATCACATTAATGTAACTTAAATATGTTTTTGTATAATTACAGTGATAAATAATGAGCAGCCAAGTTAAATACTCTGTTTTTCTCCATGAAATTGCGCATTGGTTATTCCTCTTTGGTGTGTAGATCCACAACTGATGCAGCATTTCTAACTGGGTCACCTCAGTCCATTCCTCATCTCTCCCACCCCACTGACTCTTCAAGTCATCACTCTTCCTCCATTTCTTCCTCTTCCTCGCTCCTCCGGTACGGCTCATGTGCTGAATCCGTATTTACTCAATTATCTCTGTTAGCTTTTTGTACAATAGCGTTGTCTTTTTTCTTAAATTGAGTCAATTTCTTTAAAGTTGGTGAGGAAATAGCGGCGTGTTGTTTAGCTGTTGTGATTGGCTGATCTAATCAGTCCATAAACATGGCGGACTCAGTGGCGTCCAATTAAAGACTGTTGCTATGGAGACACAGATAATCCACATGTTTTTTCTTATTTTGTCTCTTTACATGAACATAAACCATTAATGTTCAGGTAAATCTTAGGATTTATTTTCTCTTAAAGAAGACCAAATTATTTTTTTCTCTTTTTGTCTTGTGTCACACAATAGTATGTGATTTATGGCATTATGTCAGACATTTAAAATTGACCCAGGAAGAGTAAGATTATTTCGACATATTTTTACTCAAGTAAAAGTAAAAAGTGGCCGTCCTTTTATTACTCCAGTAAGAGTAAAAAAGTATTTGGTAAAGTACAAATTATCAATCTTTAATATTTAAAAATAACAATCAGATGGAACAAAATATCAGGTTTGGTGGAAATGTTGGTATTTTAATGTTGAAAATGACAATAATTCATAGAATTAGCAAAAATAAAATCAAGCAAAGGAATTTTTTTCCAAATCAGTTTCTTTCAATAAAAAACTTATGAAACTTTAACAAAATCTGCAGGTGTGTGTGTTTGTGTCTGTTGAATTTTTGGTTTAAACATGATTGTTTGTCATTCAGTACGTAGAAAATCCGGACATCAACAGTATAAATATTTCATAATAAAATTACTCAAGTAAAAGTAAAAAGCACAGCGTTGTAAAAATACTCCAAACTTAAATTTTTTCAAAAAAGTTACTCAAGTAAATGTAACTCTAAAAAGACCAAATCCCATGTTTAGAGAAAAGAGGCCAATCACAACACGTTTTACTGATGCTGATAAAGTTAATTAATTCCCCTGAAAATGTAATTAAAACAGCTGCAAAGCAGAAAGTTTTAGATGAACTATCTGAAAGTTCATTGTCTCGATCTTCTTATTTCTTTCTTTAAACTGAGACTTTCTTCTTGCCACATTTCTGTACAAATCTGATTTATGGGTTGTAGCAACAATAGCTCTGTCCATTAATCAGCTAAGGGGAAAATTAGACATCTAATTATTTTTCACTGACATGTAGAGAAGTCTGTCATTAAATGTCTGTAAGGCACAAGCCTGTGTAAAATGAAAACAGTCATGATTACCCAACTTTACAAAGAATGACAGAAAATAATTCACAACTTTTTGGTAGACATTCTTGCTTTTAACTTTTCTTACTCTAAAAAATCATTTGTTGGTATGTTAAAAAATTTAAGCATGACTCCCAATTCTGAAGTATGCATGGATAGTAATAATAATAATAATAATAATAATAATAATAATAATAATAAACAAAACATGAAATATTTAACTTCACATGCAACAATTTTGAGACAGACAGTTACAATTCAACATGGCCTGGTGTCACTTACGATGTACCACAGGGCTCATTTTTAGGCCCCCCGAGTTATTTAAATGGTTCATCAGTGAATCATATAAGGTCTCAAGAACATTTTTAAAATGTGTCATTAGCGTGTGGTGAGCAGATATTAATAAACTTATATTATTATGGTTTGAATTAAATAAATTATCTATAAAAGTAAATAAAACAATATTATGTCTTCTTGAAACTTTTGAAATAAACCTGGAAATAACAATAACCGGTATGGAAAGTTCTGGGTGTAAATTTCAATCAAACTTGCTGGAAAACTCACATAAGTATTGGAAAACTGGGAAATATAGGAAACTTTTTGGGTGAACAATCATGTTATATAATGTGCTGATTGTAGGGGTAAACCGATAAAACAATAATCTCTTCATTATGTACACAATAAAAATGAGTGATAAGGGTTGTAAATCATGTTGAACATGGCGAACATAACAATAGTTTGTCCTTGAAATTACAAGCATTAAAGTTTAAAAGGCTGTTCTAATTGCGTGCAGGAAAAATAACTATAAGAAAAATTATAATATTCAAAAACCTTTCCAAAAAAGACAGTATAATAGTAATTAAACGTGGAACATCATATTGCTCAACACAAAATTCCCAAAAGATGCATATTTTTCATGTTTTCTTTTGCCAACTGTCTAGTTTCTAGTGGAAAATATCTTAGTACACTTGAAATACAAAAATCAAATTTACAAGTACCTTTTCAGCAAGATGTAGGAGATTTATTTAAGTAAATAATTCCTTAATATTGATGGAAAAGTTCTAGTTCCACTGGCAGATCATTTCACTTATAACAAGACATTTTCCCATGTTATAAATGAAATAATGTGTTAATGGAACTAAGATTTTCTCATCAAAGGAGCTAAATTGACTTCAAGGTTAAGGTCTAAGTTACTTATGTCTTATTTCAAGTGAACAAAGACATTTGATGTTGTGTATGTTTTTGTTTTTTTTATCTGTATGGACCGTGGGTCTCCTCAATAAATTAATCAATCATTTGCTCTAGAAACTAGATCAAAATACTTTGATTTTTTGCAGTGTATATATTATGCTCATATTTCCCTGTACTATTTTATTAATGAATAAAAAGCAATTCCAGTTCATCAGTCTCTCATCGGAGGCAAAATGAGAACAGGCGGCGGTCAGCTGCTCCTTCCCAGAGAGGAACCACTTCCACGCATCCAGGCCCCGCCCCTGTGGGTTTGACTGACGGCTCTGATCTGGAGACAGAGGGATGGCCAGTCACGCTCTCGCCATGCAAATGAGCTGCTCCTCGAGCCGGGCGGGTGCCCATGTGGACCAGCACCATGCCTTGTTGTTCTGAGCGCTGATTGGCTGGCTGGCGCCTGATCCGTCTGCATGCTCTGCGGGCCAACGGCTGGCGCTAAACCGCGGAGCACCGATGACGTCAACAGACGATTTCTAAAAAGAGTCCCACGGAAATACGACGTCACACGGCGAGTTGAATTGTTTCCGGAGACTTTATTAAAATGATATTTTAGTTGTGTGAGAAATGTTGAAACCAGTGATAAGCTTAAATTTTGTGAAAAGAGGCAGCGAGGCGGAGGAATGCGCGGTTCGGTCGCCGGGTTTTGCTAACGGCCGTAGTAACAGGGCGGGGCAGGAATCCGGGAGGGGCGGGTCTTACCGAGAACACGACTCGCCTTGTTGTGTGTATTCCCGTGCTCGCTTCGCCATCTTGTTGCAACCTTTTTTTTTTTTTTTCTTTTTTTTTTTTCTTTACGTATTTCGGGATCTACTTTCTGTTTGGCTGGATTAAAAAAACCTGGCCGCCTGCTTTCGGGAGAACCGCACAAGGGGGGATCACACGGGAGTGAAGCCGCGCACGTAGCGCTAACACCGGGGCACTACTTTCCATTCCCCCCCTCTTTCCGTCCCGGACCACCGGGTCCCCCCCTGCCGTCAGGGTTTACGCGAAATGAGTATCGACACACTTTTGGAGGCGGCCAGGTACCTGGAATGGCAAGCCCAGCAGCAACAACAAACAAGACGTGGTGAGTTAATCTGCAGGCTGATACAGATAGCAGAGCGGAGTGACACTTCAAACAGCGTTTACTGGGAGAACTGGGGTTGTAGTATTTAACCTGCCTGTCTGTGGTGATGACGGGACGCATTTCAAGGCTTTCAGCGCCACAAAGAAGGCAAACTGTCACTGATCTGGCTTGTTGGATCATGCACAGATCGTTAATCCAAAGGCGGAAATGGCCAAAGTTGTTTTTCTGAACTACTTCTTTGCGCGCCTGTCGTGTGTGTGTGTGTGTGTGTGTGTGTTTCAACACCCTTGTGACTCACCGTACGCGCGCGCCTGTGTGTAATGAAGTTCATTTAAATATCATATTAATCTGTTGCAGAAACCCAACATAAGCATACCCCTTTGTATGCAGTGATAGTATTTTTTAAGTTTTAAAATATTATAAAAATTATTATAAAATAACCAGTTATGTTATAATTGTCGCACCTTTTTAAATTCTTTGTGAAAGAGTTAATTTAAGTGTATTTATTGTCGCTCAGTGGGCACCGGCAGGGCGGTGGCAGCCAGGCTGCTCTTTACATAACACCCTGACATTGCTCAGCTATCTTATGACACACACGCGCGCACTGGGGCGGGCCCTCACGCGCCCAGCTTGTCTAATTTGAATTTCTGAGGGGAAATAAAAAAAAATAGTAATCATTAACATTTATCACCTTCTGTGTTTGCGATATAACCGGTAGGTTGGACGCAATGATTTGTGATTAGGTGAAAGGAGAATAAGGAAGTGAGGTTGAGTTTTTTGTGTGTGCTGATCCCACTGATGACGTGTCAGACACCCCCACTCCCTACCCTCCTCCCGTTGCTGCATACTTACTTACCCGACCGCGTGCTTGGATCCACCCACACCGACCACGTGCACGCCACCCCTCCCCCCTTCTACCCCCACAGACACACAAATGCGCATGCACACACACACACACACACACACATCCACGCGCCTTTCTCGTCCCCGCCCTTCCCATTCAGACAGTGGCGGGTCAGAGAGTAAGTAAGTGGGGCAACTCCCTACTTACCCCTGGCTCAGACAGTTCGGAAGATTTTGCGAGATATAACCCGGGGTGTTCAAAATGCAGCCCGGGGGCCATTTGTGGCCCTTGAGCTGATTTTGTGTGGCCCATCAACTGCAATTCAAGAATGATACGAATTTGACACATCTAGCACAAGGTCTTGATGCAGATGGAGATGTTTTATTTGTGATAACCGCCATAATTTTCTTACAACAACCCAATTTATTTATTTTTTTTATTACCAAGCTTTGTAAAATAATAGAACCACATATATTATTAAAAAGGTGACTTTGTTGCATCCAAATCAACTTTAATCTGATCTATTAAACTTGGGTAAATATAGCAAACATTTTGCCTGAAAGTGACACAGCTAGATGCATTTCTTTTAATAGAGAAAATGTTCAAAATTCTGTTTACATTTCTGGATCTAAAACACGAAGCATTCTTTTACTACAAAAAATGACTACTTCTTTTGCTTGATTTTGTTAATTTTCACTTTCTTGGTCCGCGAGTACTTTTGACTTGACGATTTTCCATGTGACAAAAAGTTTGTACATCCCTGAAATGAGCAATATAGGGATGAACTGTGTGTTTCCTCATCACGACTCCTATGAGGGATTTTAAAATGTTAAAGTTGGAAAAGGTTAATTGGTAGTTAAGGTGAGAAACAGGAATGGTAATGTAGACGCCCTACTTTATTGGGATGTTTTCTGGAGGGGATTTTTGGTCAAAAAGTAAAATCTACCAATGTCAAAACATTATTTTGATCAGTTTTACTCTAATAAAACCATCACAATTTGTTAGTAGTGCAGAGGTTTTTCTGTCAATTAGCATATTATGCAAAAATTTATCACGTGACTTCAACTTTCTTCTAGCATTTTCTTCCAAGTCATCAAGGTCCAAACTTGGGTAAAAATCACCCACAAACATGCAGTTTATTAAATCCACCCAGTCATAAGCTGCACTTGCAATATTTTAGTGGAACAAAGTAAAAGTGTTTAAAGACTGATAAATCTTTAAACAGATTTATCAGTCTTTAAACAGACTTCTAAATCTTTAAACTAAAAATTTAGACAGATTCGGTTTTGTACGTTTGCCTATTTATTAATAGGAATAGGCCAGTCATGGTAACAAATTTTGCTGGACGATAAATTGTCCCCGAAGTTATTGTGATAAACAATAATATTGTTCTTTTGAGACAATTTTCAAGTAATGTAATGGTGATGTAATATAATAATGCAAGAACACATTCTCAAAGATCAATAAACTTTAAATTCTAATGAACATTTTACACTGGAACTGGGAAAAAAATTAAATTAAATATCCAAAATAAATAAACAAAACAACAGAAACAAGAAAATAAAATAATGAATGAAAAAAAGGCTGTTTGAGACCAATTCACCAGACTGAAGACTTTTGTCATCCAGTTTTTGATAGAAAAGAGAAAAGCAACAACAAACATTTGCAAATCATGCAAATGGAAATTATTGAGCTTTTAAAATTTATTTATTAAATTGCAACTGGCATAACAGTTCAAAATTTTTGGAGGTGTCGACTGGCACCTTTAAAAAATTAGAAATATTTTTCCAGGTTTAATAAATTAAATGCAGACATAGACGTGCCTCAGTCTTCTTTTCAGTGAAAGTTTGTGGATATTTATGTTCTTATTTACAATGAAATCAAAGTAGATCAAAAATAATGTTTAAAAGATAAATACTTTGTGTTGTACCAGCCAGTTTCTACTTTAACTCATCAGTTTTCAAAGAAGGTATATTTATATACGTGTTTTGATACGTAACATCCTACAGCAGACTGTTTGATTTCACTGCAAAAATATACTGCACAAGGTACAAACTGCTAAGATTGTATTGTGAAAAAGTAACAACTACTTGTTACTTAATGTACAGAAGAAAGAGAGGAGAAGCTTTTTTCTGCATATCATCATGACGACAGTATCCAGCTGCGCAGGTCCTCTCAGGGCTGAATGTTCTCCTAGGTGAGAGGAAATTGCGCCGTCAGGGGGTTTGCAGAGTCATGCAGAACAGAAACGAAAGTCTTGCCTAATGTGAAGCTGGGCGTCTTGACAACTGGTATTGTCTATTGTGTTGGAGATGTTTGGGTGCTGTATTAGCAGCACACAGGTTGAGGAATCCCTGGGATCTTCTGTTTTTGATGTAGATGTTTCCATGGTAATGCAGGGTTTTCCACATTACTTTGAGCCTGGCGCTGCAGTGTGTACTAACTATTCACTCGCCTCGTTACGTGTGTGTTGCAGGTATTTTTCTAATTTTTTTTAATATCATGCTTTTATCTTCGACCGGTGGTTTATTTTTAGACCGTCCTAGTGTGAATGCTGGAGTCTCACAACTGTCCTCTGCTGCTGTTGGTCAGTTGTCCTGAGGTAGCCTGGGGCTGGAGGTCTGCTCAGCACTGGACCAGTCCAATCACAGGGCAGAGCTTCTCACACAGCTTCTCTTGTTGCCACTCCGTTTCCCACATGATGTCATTCACTACTTGTGTTTGTTTGCACAAAGTGTTGTGAAGCTGACTTTAGGGATGTTGCAATAAATAAATTAATCGCATGATAAATTAAAACAAGTTCTTGATGCTCTTATGGAGCAAATAGGGGAGAAAATGGTAAAATAACATTTCCAATAACACCGTCAGTTTTTTATTTTTTTTTTTTACATTATTAATCGGAATTTATCGAGACAATGATAAATCAACATTTTTATCATAATAATAAACAATACGATAAATACTCACACCTAGCTCTATCCATCTTATCATTAACTCCAACTTGCTTTCCTATCTATGCTAAAGAAAATAGCATGATGCTGCCATCACCATGTTTCAAAAGATGTTCAAAATGATGTGCATGGTCTCTTAGTTGCTT
The DNA here is from genome assembly GCA_903066825.1 of Alfaro cultratus. Taxonomy (NCBI): domain Eukaryota; kingdom Metazoa; phylum Chordata; class Actinopteri; order Cyprinodontiformes; family Poeciliidae; genus Alfaro; species Alfaro cultratus. The sequence goes on from CAEFZX010025510.1 coordinate 25,067, forward strand.
CTCTTCTGAATACTCTTCTGTCCTGTCAGATATTAACAATCTCAGGGATTCAAAGAATTAATCGACTTGCAATTATTTGTTGATAAATGGTTTATTAGATTTAAATTAGCTCCAGCCGATTAACTGATAATGTCTGATAATAATGTCTCTTATTGTTGTAGTTTTGCTGGCATCCTGAGTAGGATGTGACGGGCCATTCTTAAGGGAGGCAGTTGATACAAAAATAACAATAGCGGGATCATACCAGAGCGGGAAAGAGAAACGATCCAAAAGGAATCCGGTGTGCAAAATGCATTTTATGCAATTCTGTTTTGAAACATAAACTCTCAACAAGCTCCTTAAGTTTTACCTTAATATGCAGCGTCTCAACCAATATTTACTGATTTGATACGAAGGCGATGATGTGACAGAAAAGTGGAGGGCATAACTTAGAAAAATTGTAACATGATGGAAAAAGACATGATGCCAATAAGCATGGTTTATTTCTAGAACTGTCTACATTTAATAATGTCAGAAGACCACATTTTTTTAATTTATTCAGTATTTAATACAATTGACACAAAAAAAGTTAAAATATTATGAAGTGCTTCTCTTTTTAAATTCAATAAATGAAAAATTGATCCCTTTATGTTATGGAAAGACAAAAGTTATCTTATCGATAAGCAGCAAAACATAGCAATCAACTCGAGTAACCCAATAATCGATAACTTGCATCCCAGTATGAATCACTTTAATGTATGTAAATTTCAACGTACTGTGTTTCTGACCCAAGTATTATCCGTCGCTCTTCTGCAGAGGATGAGCCGTTTAAGGAGAAGGAAGCCATCAAGACGGAGGCCGAGTCTAAACATGTGGAGCTCGTCGCCCCACCTCTGCCTGTCAGAGCCAACCACACTGCTTGGGCTGATGATGCTCTTCGCCAGCAGCCGCATCATCCTCCCGCCCCTCCGCCGCCTTCTCTCCCACCTTCACAAGTTCCCATCGCCGTCATCCCGATGGTCCCGGTCGTCAATGCGACACCCTCTGTCCCCCCCCTTCCCCTCACTACGCCGATCGCTGCAGCTGCCACTTCGCTCAGCAGCCCCCTGCCTCCCAAAAAAGAGAGCACTTCCTCTATGGCGGCGCCTCCGCAGCAGCAGCAGCAGTCAGTGTCTCATCACCTGTTGTGCCCCTCCCAGATCAAAATGGAACCTGCTCAGCAGCTTATAGACGTAAAGCCCGGCCTATCGCAGCCTCAGGTGCAGATTCAGTACCCAGCTTCTATTAGTACCAATGGCTCTGGCTCCCATCATGCACTGGTTCCCCATCAAGCGCCACCTACACCTCAGTCACGTCCCAATGGCGTGACGATAGAGGACCTGAGGGGGATGGAGGGCAAGAGGAGACCTGGAGGGTTAGTTCAAGTGTTTGAATGGTGCAGTTAATTTAAGTTTGAGGGTCTGTTCATGTTTACATTGTATTTTATTTTCCAGAGCGGGAACCAGAGAGGTGCACAATAAGCTGGAAAAGAACAGGTTAGTCTTTATGTTGATATGTTTAATGTTGCACCTGATGAAAAAGTATCAAGAATTAAACTTAACAACATCCTGACATTTATTATACAATCACTTACTCTGTTTTTGCTCATGTTTAAATAACATTCCTGCTGTTGCATTTGTTTTTCTGCACTGATATACTGTATAGTAAGTAAGTTGTTTTGTTCAGTGTTCAGCAAACATGCACATTATGTACATTTTTGAAAAAGTGATTCGATTCAGTTGCCCAACACTTGGATCACGAGTCTATGTTTAATTTTAATAACTACACAGTACAATCTTGTACAGAATATGATGACTATTATTGTTGTTGTTTTCTATATAGTGTTGTTAACACCTGAATTTACACTGTGCAGGACAATAAAACCTACTTGTAGAGTTTATTCAGTGAAATTGTTTTGGCATTTTTTCAGTTTATAAATGCTGTAATGGTTAGACTAAATTTTATTTTGTTTTTTTCTTAAACATCTGCAGGAGAGCACACCTCAAGGAGTGTTTTGAGACACTAAAGAAAAACGTTCCTAATGTTGATGAGAAGAAAACGTCTAACCTCAGCGTTCTGCGCAGTGCACTCCGTTACATACAGGTCAGTAGGTCAAATATTTTGGAAAAAGGCTCATTATCGTCTTGTTTCTGCTTTTTTTTCTCCTCTCTGTGGGCCAAAGCCCCTTTGTTTTCTCTCTGGGTGAAAATAGGCAGTGAAACCGTAACAGAAAAAAAAATTATGAATGAACTCTTATGTTCTCGTAAGTTTCCCATTACCATGACTGGTTGGCATGGCAATTTGTCTGAACTGACATCAACGTGAGAATATAAGATAAAATTTTAGCTAAAAAAGTAAATAAAAGCGATTATAGTTGCTCAGAACTTGCTTTAGTTGTGCAGAGAACTAATACTGGTTGTGATTATGTGACGTTTTCTCTGGGTAGACTACTTTGCGGCCTGGGGCTACAGTAAATGCAGTGGTGCCTTTTTCTGCAGCGAATCCTCTGACATTTGAAGTTCAATGTGCTGCGCAATGGAAAGTTAGTGAGCGGAGCTAAAATAGGCCAAGAGATGAGGAAATTTGTTCATAACACGGCTGGCAGCAAGATCACGGGGAACAGGAACCCCCCTGGGAGCAGAGCCCGGTGGATTAGAGACCCTGTTTGGGAGGGTGAAAATCTGAATAAAAGTTTAACTCTTTAACCAACAAATAGCTTTCAAGAAACACTGAAACACTTGTAAAGATTTGATTTGCAGTTTTGTTCTGTAATGCATTTATTTAGTTTGATTTAGATGTAAATCAGCATTTTGTTTTGCTTGTTTGAGCTGATATTAGCTGGTTAGTTAGTCAGGCTGTCTGCTCCAGTAGCCAGGCTGCAGGCAGCTTCTTTACTTTTTGAGACGTTAACTTTTTAAACCTTCAGCGTTCTGTGATACTGGGGTCACGCCTCTGTATGACCTTAGCTGTAATGTTACTCTTTATTTTTCCTGTGAGCTGTTTTGCTATCGCCTTGTTTTTTCTTTTTTGCATCTTTTTGTTTCAACACTAGGGTGACTGTTACTATTTGGTAAATTATTTCTGTTTAGTCCTATTCAGGACTTTAAACATTCATACTCCTGTTCATTTTCACTCCATGCAGTTTTCCCTGAAAATGAATGAGCTCATTTTGATTCTGCTAGGTGTTCAACAGCTACTTAATCATAAAATTATCCCCTCCCAGATATTTTGTCTTCCTCTTTTGGCAGCAGCGCTCATGTAAACCTGTAAATGCGGTCTCTCTTTCTGTTTCTGAGCCATGTGAGATCCGAGCACATGGCGACAGCAAACCCGGTGACGTCACCGTCACTCACCCCCTCTGATCCGCTGTGCTCTTTGAGACTACAGAGAAAGAGGGAGGGAGGCAATGACAGGTGTTAACGATGTAGCTGTGTTTCCATGGTGATAACAGGGGGATAGGTAGAGATTCACTATAGCGATGTCAGCTTTTTCCTCTTCATCTCCGCAGACTTGTATCAGAATTATTGGGTACCAAGAGGCCTTCTGGGGTTCCTTCTTCCTTTCAGAAATACTTGTTGGATTTGTAATTAAACCTGCAAGAGCAGACATTTTTACTCCAGCGACGCAGGAATCTTTTAAAAGGAAAGAATAAAAGAGCTGAGAGGGACACGGGGGGAAGGGCATTTTGTGCGCCCAGCTGGCCGACGTCCAGCCACATCTTTCCTTGTGTGCGGCCTTGTACTTTACCCTTCTTTCTTTTACAAACTGCTTCTCTAGCAGCCTGATCCCACGTAGGAGGTTGCCACGGAAACAGCTATGGGTGGCAGCAGTTTCCTTGGTGATTTACCACAGGACGAATGGTGACCGGGTTTGCATGGATGAACAAAAGTACTCCAGAACTTGTAGTAGTTGGTAGTGGACTCATTCAGAGTTATTGTGTGTCTTTGCTGCAGTTTTCGTTACTGTTGAACATTTTGTTGCGTCATAAACCAGAAACCTGATTATATTTTACTGGGATTTTATGTTTAGACTAATACAAAGTAGATAAAAAAAAATTTCAGCAAAAAGTCACTATAACACATGAACAATTTTCTTTCTGCTAAAGAATAACATTCCCACAGCACAATGCTGCCATCACCGTGGCAAAATGCAATTATTTTAGTAATCGATTCATCAACAAATTATTCTGGCAATTAATCAGATAAAAAATGTGGCACATTTTGCAGCAGGTGTTTTATTTAACAAGTTAAGTTTATTTTATATTTTAGAAAAACATTTGCAAATGAACAAATAATTCAATAAAATTCAATAAACATATTATTGCTAATATCAAAGCAATTGTTTGATACTTCTAGCATCAAGATGGGAAGAGCTCAGTAATTTATGCTTGATTTAACTTTCATACATCGTAGAGCTAATCTATCCATTTTTTTTATTAACCGATCAATAATTTGACAGCAAAAGGTGCTAAATGGAAGATTTTTTTTTTTCACTGAATTTGAACCAGGTGAAGATAAAACTTTGTAGACAAAGAAGAATTTTGTTTTTTACTTTAAATGGAAAATAAATACATATATTTTACAGTTTTGGCTTAATTATAGCTCTGAATATGTTGATCTTTCAGCAAATGTAAGTCTCTATACTCAAGTTAACAATTAATCGGTTACTAAATGAGTTAACAATAATTGTAATAATCAATAAATCACAGTTAATCTGATTGTTTTAATCCCAACGTCTGAATTACTCCTTAGTAGATTTAGTTTTTGTGATTCATTTATTTATTCCAAACGGGATAAAAAACAAAAACAAGAGAACAAGCAACCAGTGGGACAGAGAAAAACATGCATGCAAAAAAAATAGGTTGTTTATGTATTTATTTACTTTCTAACCTGATGGATTTTATTTATTTTATTGTTATAACCTGAAAAAATGTATAAATGTTTAAGCGATATGAATACATTTGCAAGGCGCTGATATTTAGTGTTTGTGTGGAAATTATGTGGAGAAAGTTACTTTTGAATAAAAGCCATCAGTTTTATTTAAGCTTCATTAAGAGTAACCTGTTGCTGCAAAGCCCAGTTTTATTTTTGTGTTTGTTTTACTCACCGTCATTAAATCTGCCTGTGAGTTTTTGTGCTGAACCGTAAACGGCTGTGGGGTCGGAGTCGCTCGGCCTGGATCTGGTAGCTGGAGAGTGAATGGAGCAGAGAGGAATGTGGCTCACGTGAGGCGCCGTTACGAGGCCCACAGACAGAAATACGGCTTTCCTTCCTGAACTGTTGGAGCATCACATTGGGTTTCACCTACTCTGTTGTTTTCAAGTTTCAAAAAAACGACTCAGATGTGCTGTAATGAAATTAAGTAGACATAAACAAAAATCCCTTCCTTAGCCTTCATCCCTCTCCATCTCTTCTGGTCCCCTCTTGTAATCTATGTTAATGTCCTTAGCTTGTCACGCTATGTGGTGTTTTATGTCAGTTGACACGCAAAGAAACTGGGTCACGCAGATGGAGTATTGGGGCTGGAAAAGATTTTCTTCCCTTTTCCTTCTCAACCAGAAAAAAAAAATAGAATCGCCACACTTCCCCCTCAGCAAATGAAAATTGGGACAGAAGCCTTTTAAATGGCAGGGTATGAAGCACAATTATTTTATCCATGATAAGAAAGGGATTTGCATATTTCCCTCTGGAAGTAAAAGATTTTCCTCCAGTTAAAGGAAACATGGAGAACTGACTCTTAGATAATTCCTTGAGTAGCATTTTATTTGAAGGCGTATGCATGACACCTGTCATGAACAGAGGAGTCTTCATGAATGTTTAGAACTGCTTCATGAAGTGTCATTCAATAAATTGACATTTTTAAATCACAGTTGCATTAAAAGTGTCAGCTTTGCATTGTTCTGGAAATAATGACAATTTTAAAGCAAGGCCAATTAAAAGTGTCATTATTTACCATATGATACGTCATGACAACAGTCATAAACATTCATGAAGACTCTTTCATGTTTATGACAAGTTTATGTAAGTCTTATGTTCACCCGGTGGTGTTCAAGTGTCTACGGGACAAAACGGTGTTCTGCAGCTAAGCACAGGTTGGTAGGAGACTCAACATCTTTACTGCCATCATTACACAGAATCAAAATTATTTACACCAGCGGTCTCAAACTGCCAGAGTCCTGCAACTTTTAGATGTGTCCCTTGTCCTGCACGCTTGAATTAAATGGTGGAACTGCATCACTAACTTGCAGTCAAGCTGTACAGACTTCTGTTAATGAGTTAGATCTAAAAGTTACAGGATGACTGGAGTTTGAGACCAAAGCATTAAAAATCTGTACATTTATAATGGTGATATTTCATCTACTCGTGTTTTGTTGAGTTTTTTTCTTCTTTTTTTTAAACATAATAAGTTTTTCAAAATACAACATACATAAATCATACAGAAGGGTATGAAGCATATATATATTTAACAAATTACTGTATAAGAAAAATATACTCTTACCAATACGACAATGAAAATAAAAACGTACAATAACTAAAAATAAAATAAAAACAAGTCAGGGCAATTATCTAAGTAACTGGTTACACTGCACTGATTACCATTACACTTTAGGATGTTTTATTGAGTTTTAACCTTTCCAGACCGAACAAAGCGGCAACAATCCAGCCAGATTTGCAGTACTGTAATTCCTCCACACTTTGCGCTATCTGAAAAGCTTGGTTGTTGGTTTCTAAAAGGGGAGATGTTACACTTTCCAATATCGGGTTATTACGGTAATTCCCCCCCCATCCGTAGCAGGAACTGAAATTAATCTGAAGAGCATTCTTTTAATCTGATGAGACTCTCTTTTAATAGACTGTAAAATGCGAAAATAACTTGCTAGATATTGAAAGTTCCAGTTGCTATGGATAGATGGACAAATATATTTACTCACAGGACATTTAAAGAATTTCGTACAGTTAAAATAAGCAAATATATCCAGATGAACATTTGAAACTTAGATCTTATAGGGTTAATCCATAAATTTAAGCAGAAATATGGGATGGAGACCTACTAAATTCAACAGATGGATGTACATTTGTCGTTGTGCTCTTGACACGGCTGGGATTTTAGCTAGGTAAGTAGTCAGTCTGCCTTGCTGCTTGCAGGTGTAGTCTTAATTATGTTAAATGTAAAATTGTAAAATTTACTCTTTCACACTTTATTTCATGTTCCTTCATCAAAGTGTTGCTTTGATTCTTTCTGAATACATTTGCAAGGCGCTGATATTTAGTGTTTGTGTGGAAATTATGTGGAGAAAGATGGAAGTTTGAGGAATCCTTGAATTGCCTGTGGCAACCATTCAGGTTGCCAAAGCTCCTTCAGACTAGCCGCAGCAGGAATTAGGAAACACCAGGTGGAACTGCGAGTGTGCTGAGTTTATTATATGAACTGCTTCTCAATCCAAAGCTCCTAGGAACGGTTGTAAACTACCATTCTGGAGAAACGTTGGTATAACACACCGAAAGTGGAGTTAAAGAGACAGAGGCCAGTTTCAAAGCATCAAATTACGAAGCCAAATTTTATTTATCTATAGCAACTGAAGGTAACATAGTCACTTGATTGTGTTATAAAAAGGCGCCGTGTGCCTGGAAAACTCATAACACCGGCCTTCTAATAAAACTAATGGGTGGAGCTCGTTTAGATTCCACAACTTTACCGTCTCTGTTTTTCAAAACACAAATATTTCCAAGCAGCTGAATTTTTCTATTTCGTCATTAAAGGAAACGTGTAGGGGCTTGCTTTCAGCCAGATGAAGAGCAGTGCACAGCAACAAGTGGGGGGAGAGGAGTGCTGGAGAAAACCCTCGTCATCTTTAAAAAGACAGCAGAACAAAAAGAGCGACACAATATGCCAGGTGTGTCAGCGCACCATGACAAGCTGCCATTTACACGACTACGGTGGCTCAAAGGGGACATCAGAGACGTCTTTTACTCTGAAGACGCAGGTCCTCGTTCTCCCAGTGGAATGATGCTGGTGTGTCTGCTGACTCTGGGTGCGGCTGCAGAGATTGTTACACATGCAGAGACAAGACTAGACGGTTCTATAATTACCTTTCAAAATATACCTGTGCAAAATTTATTTATTTAATAAAGAAAAGAAGTGTAATTTACTACTACTTTACATTAACCATATTAGCAAGGAATATTTTTATTAGGTTGTCAATAATCATACTGAAGTTGATAATGGACCTAATTAGTTGGTGATATTATTTTTTCTTCTTGTTATAATTCAACTTCGTGTTTGATATTTAACTTTTTTTCTGCACTGATGAGTTTTTTTAAATGAATATTAAACATTGAAATGTAATCTAATTTGTGTTTTTGTGCAAATTATACCATAAAGTCAACCTAACTTGAACAATTTTAGTGTTTATTCTGTTCCTATTTTTTTCTTTTTCATTTTGGAATGAAAATCATTATGTGTTTTATCTTAAATTTGATGGAAGCTGTTTGTTACACACCCTGTTGGTGTGTTTTTCTCCCCTTAAAGACTCTGAAGCGTAAGGAGAAGGAGTTTGAGCACGAGATGGAGCGTTTGGCCAGAGAGAAGATTTCCACGCAGCAGCGGCTGGCCGAGCTGAAGAACGAGCTCAGCCAGAACATGGACGCCATGGAGATCGACCGAGTCCTCCGACAGACCATCCAGCCGGAGGACGACCAGGCCTCCACGTCTACTGCCTCAGGTGAAAAATGGCTGACAGACGTAGTTTTTTCTGTCGTGCACCGGTGCAATTTAACCTGGGTAGGAATCCGGCTAAAGATGATTAATAAACGGTATGATGGAAACCAATACAGAAATTTAAACAGGGCTGGGTTATAAAACAATATTTCGAGCTCCGCAAACTTACTAAGGAATGATCTTTCTACTAAATTGCACTGCAAAAACACAAAATCTTACAAAGTATTTTTGGTGTAGTTTTAGTGGAAATATTTTAGAACACTTAAAATAAGACAAAACTAACTCTTAGGAGCTTGTTTTGAGTAAATTATTTCGCAATATTGATGGAAAAGAACAAGTTACATTGCCGGATTATTTCACTTGTAACGTAAAAATGTCTTAGTATTAGTGAAATAATCCGCCAGTGGAACCAGTACTTAAGCAATAAATCAATTAATTGCATGATAAATTAAAAGAACTCAATAATTTACATTTGCCTGATTCATCATTATTTTTCTTTCTTTCTACCAAAAACTGGACGACTGAAGTCTTCAGTCTGGTGCTTTGGTCTCAACGAAAACGTTTTTTGAAGAACAGTTTTATTTACAGAAACTTCATAATTAACTTTATTTGTTGTTTATGTTGTTTTGTTTATTTATTTTGGGTTTTTAAAATATCTTCCAGTTCCAATGTTAAACATTCATTAGAGTTTAAAGTTTATTTATCTTAAGGAATGTGTTCTAGCATTATTATGCAGTTATCATTATTATTGCTTGAATTTGGTCTCAAAACAACATTATTGTTTATTGCAACAACTTCTGGGACAATTTATCATCCAGTTTCATTTGTTATCGTTACAGGCCTAGAAAGCGGTGCACCCCTAGCAATTACTTTTTGCTCAGTGGTTCTGTTTATACAGTTGTAAAAACCATGAATACATTTAAAGTTTTTTCTGGATTATATGTTGTAGAGGGAAAATAAACTTGCACAAGTTTTTCCAGCTTATATCGCAGGAGAAGCTAAACTATGAGAACAAAATGTGATGTATAGTCCAGAAACACGGTGCCTCTGCTTTATGAAATCGCTTTAAAATGCGCTGAAGGTTTGAGGAGGTGTGAATGTTTCTGTAAATGCAGTTTCCTGTCGTGATGTCACAGTTTTCTGTCTGATCTGCAGAGGGAGAGGACAACTTCGACCAGGATGTGGAGGAAGACGCTGCCGCCCGTCCTGCTCCCGTGTCCCTCCACAAACCGGCTCTGTCCATCCTTCAAGCCCAGCCGCTCCTGGCTCCACATCTGTCCATCCAGCACGCCGCTCTTCCTCTTTCCGGAGTCCTCGCCGCCCCTCCTCCCACCGGTCCTCCTCTTCCTCAGGCCATCGCCCCAGCTCCGCCTCCCGGCCCCCCTCCTCCTCCTCTTCCTCTTCATACTCCAGCTGTGCAGGTCCAGCCGACTGTCATCGCTCACGCCGCCGTCTCACACCCGTCGGTGATCCACTCGGTCAGTCACACCCTTCCAGCCAACCACAAACATTTAGCACACATAGCCCCCTCTCCGGGTCCCGCTTCCTCCACCCCGCAACCAATGGCAGCGGCGGCGGCGGCACCAGTCACGGCGACGCACCAGCACATAGCCCAGCCCATCGGACACATCACCGTCCACCCGGTGGCGCACCTGGGGGCGCCCCTCGCGTCCCACCTCCCGACTCTGTACCCCCAGGGTGTGCCAGTCACCCAGCCCACCATGGTGGGCCACATCACCCACACCTTTGCCCACCACGCGCTGCCACACGTCCAGGCTGGCGCTCAGGCTAACACTAACGGAGCGCAGGTGAGCAGCGCCGCCGTGGTGAGCCAGGGCAGCCCGTCGCTGGGGAAACCCACGGCGGTACTCGCCCCGCACCCCCAGCTGGTTGGCCAGGCTGCTGTCCTCAACCCTGTCACCATGGTTACGGTCCCAACCTTCCCCGTCAGCACGCTCAAACTGGCCTAAAACAGAAAATCCACCACACTCCCCGGCAGAGAGGCAAATCAGATTCAGACGGCCTGGATCTGTGTTCGGTCGGAACCGTTGGTTTTGGATGCGAGAATCTTTGTGATATTTCGGTCACACCTCTGCTAATGAGAACATTGCTGCAGACTCAGCGGGTTCAGGCCATTGTTGGTGAAAACGAGACTGTGACGTTTGGTTTCGCCGCAAAGTCAGGAACTTAGTTTGACCTTTCCTCTTCCTGCCTCTCTCTCTTTTATTCCTTTCCTCTGCAACCAGAAGCACTAAGACGATAAGCTCAGTTCACACTCAGGCTCCAGAGATTCACTTCCATCAGCCTCGCGCTCATTCGGTGAAAGATGTCGTCAGCTCTTAATGCAGTGATACGAGTGTGTTTCACACTCAGACGTGATGAAGAGGAGAAGCATTACTGATGTGTTTAAGACGAAGCTCTCTGATCTAAATAAATTATTCACAACAGCTTCGGTCATCTTCGAAGGAGAATATTCCAGATTTTTTCCCTCCTGTGTTCGAGCTTCACCCAAATTTGAACTTCACAAACCAAACAAAAAATAGTGAGAATATGTTTAACTGCTAATTTATGTTCTGCTGTTTGGATCTGATTATATAAACACATGTTGGGTGATAATATTGAACAGAAACCTACAGGAAAAGTTCACATTTCACCCAACAATTTCCTTCTGCTCTCAATGTTCCCCTTCTATGCGTTTTATTTTCTGGCTGTTACCACAGCGCCCCCTGCTGCCGTACAGCACAGCTTACACTGATGTCACTCACCCAACTCAAGCTCTTTTGGAGAGCTAAAAGTGCCTCAATGGAATAATTAATGATGAATCAAAAATGTCACAATTCAAACAAACTAATGAATAAAAAATGTTGGAATTATCTGAATGCGGCAGTAAAAATAATCAGTTAAAACCATACAGAATCATTCAAGTTTACATTTATTTTATGGCTCCTGTGCAGCACACAGTTAAGCTCTCTGAGAGATTTTATCTTAAATTTCAATCAATCAAGAAGCATGCTTATGAATTAAAATGAAACGTAGATCGAAAACAAAAATTAAATAATCTAAAAATGAGAAATTATTTGTTTTATTTGAATTTTGTTTTTTATTTCATCTCAAAAATTGTTTAACCTTTCTTGAGAGTCAGTGGAAAACTCTTTATTCCAATTACAGAAATCAAACCTACTTTTTTCATGTTTTGATTGGTATTATAATAATTTATCTTTTGTTAAGAAGATCCAAATTCTTCCAGTTAAAAGAAACATGTTGGTAAAGTTAAAAGATTATTTTAAACCCTAATCAGATTGGGATATTAACTGATTGGTTTTAACTATGAAGTGCTTTCTTTTTTTTTTTTTGATTGAATTGTCGCACTTTTGGACCTCCGAAGACTTCAAAATGCTTCTTGCAGCTCTGGAAATTGGTCTTTGCTCAGGTATCAGCAGATACTGTGAGCTTTAGTTAATATCGTTTTCCACTCAAACAGCTGGTGTCTAAAAACAAAATTCAAATCTGTCGCTCTTGTTAAAAAAAAAAAATAATAAAAAAGATTAGAAAGTAATTGTTCTTAGTCAGCATTGGGAATATGTTCTGACGCCCACTAATGAGTAAATCAGTGTGTGAATGTTTATGTTAGACTAAACACATCATTCTCTCATTATCGTACATTAACGCACTGCAAAAACACAAAATCTCACCAAGTGACTTTGGTTTAGTTTCTACTGCAAATATCTTAGCACACCTGAAATAAGAAAAAAAATAACTTTCAAGGAACTTTTCAGCAAGATGTAGAAGCTTGTTTAAGTCAATAATTCTTTAATATCGATGAAAAAGAACCATATTATTTCACTTATAATTTGGGAAAAATGTCTGCCAGTGGAACTACTGCTGTTTCTCCAATGTTAAGGAGTTATTGACTTAGAACAGGGATGTCAAACATTTTTTATTTTGGGCCATATCAAGATTATGAATGTCCTCAAAGCGCTAGTTGTGGTAAAATGTATCAATGAAATCCATTAATAAACCTCTAAAATATGAATAAATAGTTGCTTCTGCACTCGATAAAACCTTTTTAAAGTTAAATAATACCAAACATCATTACACTTTGATATAATTGGGCTGAATACATATGAAAACTGCAGAAAAACGTTATAACCAGTGGAAAAACAAAAGAATTCTGGCTTTAGTCTCGTGAGGTCAAAAGTCAGAATTCTGAGAATTTTGATTCTTTCCTAGAAATCAGAATTTTTTTTTTCTTAGAATTTTGACTTTTTATTTTCAGAATTTTGACTTTGTTTCTTAATTTTTTTTTTCTCAGAATTCTCTTTTTTTCTCAGAAGTTTGACTTTTCCCCCCCCCAGAATTCTGACTTTTGATCTTAGAAGATTAAAGTCAGAACAATTCAGGTAAATTCTGGGAAAAAGTCAAAATTCTGAGAAAAAAAAATCTGATTTTTTTTCTGTGGCGATAATCCTCTTCTGTTGAAAACTGCTTTCATTTAATTGATCAAATATTATTGAAGCATACGACTGTTATTTTCAAGGTTCTATTTACATGACTCTCTGGGCCACGTGAAACTTCATGGCGGGCCAGATTTGGCCCGCAGGCCTCGAGTTTGACACTTGTGGCTTAAAACATGCTCCTATATCTTGCTGAAACATTACTTCTAAGTCTGTTTTATCCTATTTTAAGATATTTGCACTTAAGTTAGACAAAAGTCTTTGGTAAGATTTGGTATTTTTGCAGTGCATGGTGGATCTCCTCCTTTACTCCTCTGCAGTTTCCCTGCGTTACGTCTGTAAATGTGATTATGTGTTTTATATATCCTCTGCTCTACTTAACCCTGTTGTACCTGTAGCATGGCTGTTTGTTGGTTGTGCAGTTTGCCCCGTGCGTGATGGTCTGTGTATGTGTGTGTGTGTGTGTGTGTGTAGCTGTTCGCAGGTTATTTTTTTACACAGATTTATGAGACGAGCCTGTTTGAATGCTATTGTGCGTGCCTATACTCAGTTTCCCTGAACACTGTGACAACTCTGACTAAACACGTACTTGGAGTGAATGGAGGAGAAAACGACTTTTGGGCTGTTGTTGTTTTAATACTTTTCTTTTTGAGTTGGACTGCGATGCTGAGCGGAAAAAGAAAAAAAAAAGCCTGTTGATCTTTTGTGGGTAAAATAATATTGTCTATAACTGAAATTGAGTTTTGTAATATTTGTACGTATGGAAGTTTTGTAACTCGTGATCGTACGCATGTTTCAGCATATGAGTGTATGCATCTTAAATGCTTGTTTTCTTTCGGTTTTGTTTTGCATGTAGGTTGCAGTTTAGTTCCTTTGTTTTAAAAATGATCTTTTAATGTTTCTTTTCGGGACCATGTACGATACTGTATAACGTGGGCAGAATCCTGGACCTCATGCTACATTGATATTATATATAAAATATAAAAAACATGTTTTCCCTATGGAGAAAGTTTAAGTTATATATCGCCTGTACACTTTGGGCTGCCTTTTAGATCTAACTGTCCACTGTTGAAAATAACCATAATGAAAATGAATAAAACATATTAATGAAGAATTATGCTGATGGAAAAATAAAGATTCTTAATAAATCTTATTACATTTACAAAACATTAGTCTGTATGTTTTTGTGGTTTAAAATTTTATTGTTTTTCTGACTTTACAAAACAAACATTAACATAAAACAATATAATAAAAATGTTAAAAATCCAACATCACGCTGACCACAAATGGTGGATAACACTAAAGAAGAAGTTCAGGAATATAATGACAGTACAAAAATAAAGCAGAAGAAGAAGAAACCAACATGACAAGGCTGTACTACAAAACAAATTAACAGTGTTTAACTCTTTATCACAAATGTGCCTCCATTTGATCACCATAGCAATCAAATGGATCGCCATGGCGATCAAATGGATGCTTGTTTTCACCTGTTTGCAAGATATATCTTCCTTTTGTAACTGAAGCCATATTTTCCTGCAACTATCTTTATATTTTTTAATTAATCCACATCATCTGTGTACTTTTGCATGAAATCCTAAAGAGTAAAACCAGGAGAAACCATCATCACTGTCCTACCTGTTCTCTCTCAGGAGTTTTAGGTTTTGTTGAAGAGCAAACACCGCTATGTTGAACTTGATTCGTAGTACAGCTCTCTGCGAATCGGTTTACCTCTGGGTCATTGCATCATGCTGCATCAGTTTTGCACCAAATAATGAGACGGAGCATTAATTTTCCCCAGAGGAAATACAAATGGAGCCAACAGTGACGTGCGGCCAGGGGAGTCAGGGAAGGCGGTTCCTCACTGTAATCCTGATAAGTATAGAAAAGGACATGAGAAGTAAAATAGATGCTAACAATAATGAGAGAAAATCAATTTGTCCTCTTGAATTTTCTAGAAATTGTTTTTTAGTGGTCATTTCAACATTTTTATGGTCAAAATCGCTGGATTTACACATTTCTTCTTGAAATACATGAAAGAAGACCGGGTAATGCAGTGCAGTACTGTACCTCACCTCCGGGGGCGCTGCACCACACAAGTGTCTGTCTTTATATCGCCAGTGTACTTGTTTAAATAAATATTTTTCTACATATATTGTATGTTTGATATGTTTATTGAATGTGTGTGTCATATTTAGTCCTTCTGTTTGGCTATAAATGCACATGCATGGTGAAGCAGAAAGTACCGTACCTCACTGATAGGGGGCAGTGCTGAGCCGCACAGACACAACGAGCCACAGGGCTCTTCTTCTACGCTTTGAAAGGACTGAAAACAGACAGACCAGAACCGTTCAAGGCTGCCAGGTTTTTGAAAATGAAAGAAAAATTGGAAACAAGGACGTTTTTTTGGTTTAACGACAGAATGAGGAAGATGTTTGTGGAGAAGGATAGGTAATATAAAATAAAGGAAAGATCATACACGATTTTTCCAATATCTTAATCAGAAAATAGGGAGGTCAGCTAAAGAATGTTTTAAATGTCGCGTTATTAAAATATTTTTTGCCTCTATATTGTTAGAAGCTTTAATGAGCTTTGGTTAAAATGAACATATAGCTTCTATATTGGATTTTGGACTCACCGCACGTCACTGTTTGAATAGCATTCAACCAGCTCTCTTGATATGAACACAAACCAAAGCTTGAGTTGTCACACAGTTGTTCCTTCCCTGCAAAGATCCACTGAAACATTTTGGTCCATTTTCTTGAAAGCTCTGACTTGAACTTGTCGAAATGGCCGGTTTGCATTAGATTTAGTGTCTGTTTGCTCAGCAGGTGCCTCTCTGGCTCTGCTGCATCTGCTCCTGAATCCTCTCCAGCACCTCCTGCATCTTTCTCAGCTGAAAGAAGAGCAGAAGGAAATTACTTCACCTGAGTACAACAAATATGGGCTCCTATGTGACGTCACGTGCGTGAGATCCCTGCTGGAGGGCAAAAAGCTGCTAGCCAAGACTGATAAGCATTGGTTTTAGCAGTTAAATTGTCAATGTAACACGCTAAATCTGAAAGGCACACCTGATATTTAAAAAGAGAAAAGGGGACGCAGTCCTTTGCTACACTATTACAACCAGATAATAAGGTCAGGAACAAGTTTTATTTAAGAAAAAAATAACTTAAGTTTTGCTAGCTTGACTTTGACAACTGTAACAAGTGTGATGTGGAACTCGGTGTGTTTCGGTTCAGTTAGAAAATAAAAAAGGCGACCTAAACACCGACTCTGACAGATCAGTAGACCAGGTGTTTAAATTAGCTAATCAAGCACCTGTCAGATTAGCTAATAGCATCAGCTAATGTACCAGTGCTATGTTAGCATAGCTAATAGCAGCGGTAGCTAATCTACAACAGATTAGATTGTAGATTAGCTCTAATCTAATTAATAGATTGTAGCTTATTACAATCGATTGTAATAAGCTACTTAATAATCGCAAAATAAACATCAAGCCTAAAAACATTAAACTGTTACGCACTGAATGTTCTGTTCTTTTTGTAGGAAAGGCTTGAGTATTTTTTTTGTTGGCGTTGTTGTCAGTTGCTATGACAACGTATTTGCGTAGTAGCCGACACAGAGAGCGAGAAAAAACGTGTTTTTGAGTTCTTCAATGGTTTTTATGCGTTATTTGTGGCGCACTGCACCAAATTAATAATACCTACATCTAAAGGTGTCATTTAGTTAACAGTATTATTATACCGCCCTACAGCGGCTATGGATGGCATGTAAAAGAATAGCATTTTTTTCCCTCCAATGCTGTGCGCATGCGCGAAATTTCCGGACATAAACAATAACATGCAGGGAGTCCATATAAGTGAGAGGAGGAAACACACTTCTTCATCTTTCTCGAAAATCTGTCTCTCCATCTCGGTGTCAGCTGCTGCGAGTGGAAGAGGAAAGTCCACCTCGCTTCCTTCGCGATGCTTCTCCCGTAAACTGAAACAGACACGCAACAAGAACAAAAATGTGTGCCCCATTCATCAATAACTCCTTATTAGTTTGTTGCATGAATTTCTCCACGCTGACAGGGGTCCTGGCTCCGCCTACCTGCGTTTTCTGTCCTGCACCATCATGCGGGTCATGCTCTGGATGCACTGCGCCCGGTAGTTTTCGTAGTGGATCTCCCGCGTCACGTCCTTCAGGTCCTGCATGTGCGTCCTCACCAGCATGTTCCTCAGCATCAGGAAGTCTGAGTGGATCGGGTTCTCAACTACAACGATTAATGTCACAAAATATATTTTATTAAGAAAATAAACTTTTTAAACGATTTAAGGATACACAGTGATTTGAAGGTGGGTTTTTTTCACATATTTTTTATAACAAAACTGAAAAATCTTATCAAGTATTTTTGTCTAGTTTCTAGTGCAAAACTGAGATTTGACCTTTCAGTAAGAAATAGGAGCTTATTTTAAGTAAATAATTCCTTAATGTTGATGAAAATGTACTAGCTCCATTATTTCACGTATAACATGTAAGTGAATTTTTCTTATTTCAAGTTTACTAAGATATTTGCTCTAAAAAAACTAGACAAAAAACACTTGACAACATTTTGTGTTTACATGTTGTAATATGTGGGATGGGTGTTTGTACAGTTTGTTCACCAAGATGCTTGATCTGCAATCAATAAAAATCAGGTTTGCTACATGGTTCTCAGTTTTCTTTGGTGTGGATTAATACATTAAATAGAATCCCTTCATAAAAACTCAACACTTTGAGGTTCCATGGGTGAAAAGTGACAAAATGCCAAGCAGTGTATTTGTTTCGTACCTTCTACCACACCCCATGGATAGGAGCGACCTCTGAACCTTCTGCCTTTGCTGTCCACCTGGATGTTGCTCCCAATTACAGCAAACGGAATGCTGTCCTGCAAGCAGAGGTCAAAATGTCAAACTGTTAGAGCCTGTGAGGATGAGACGCCATTTTTATCTCATTTCCAGGTCAAACCTTGAGGATCTGCTCCTGTCTCTTGAAGTCTTCGTCCTCATCCGAGTCGCACTCTGGAAACTGGTAGATGTTAATCCCAAACTGCTTGATCTCATCCCTCATCTGAAACAGAAGAAAACTATCATGGTGGGAGAGGAATAAACAATGATCAGAGGTGGGTAAAGTACCCATAAATTGTACTATAGTAAAAGTATTACTACTTCGACATATTTTTTACTCGAGTAAGAATAAAAGGTATTTGGTAAAAAGTCTACTCAAGTACTGAATAACTGATCAAATTATCAATAAATTAATATTTAAAAATGACATCATCAGACGGACCAAAATATTAAGTGGAAATTTTGGTATTTTAAGGACGAAAATGGCAATAATTCATATAAGTAAAAACAAATAATATCAGACAAAAGAAAATGTTTCCAAATCAGTTACTTTTAATATAAAACTTATAAACTTTAACAAAATCTGCAGGTGTGTGTCTGAGTCTGGTGAGGTTTTGGCTAAAACATATTTGTTCTTCATTCAGTGGGTCCAGAATCCAGAAATTTTACCAAAGTAAAACTAGCAATACATCATAATAAAAAACTCGAAGTAAAAGAAAATAGTAGCAAAAATACTCCTAAAAGTACATTTAAAAAAGAAACAGTTACTCAAGTAAATGTAATTGAGTAAATGTAACTAGTTACTGACCATGATGAAGAAATAAACTGTTCACACAGTTTTTAATACTACAAGATTAATAGTTATATCCTGGATTATTTTTAGGTTTAAGTAAAGAAAACTACTGAATTTATAA
Source organism: Alfaro cultratus (assembly GCA_903066825.1). Lineage (NCBI taxonomy): Eukaryota > Metazoa > Chordata > Actinopteri > Cyprinodontiformes > Poeciliidae > Alfaro > Alfaro cultratus. The sequence continues at coordinate 44,036 of CAEFZX010025510.1, forward strand.
ATTATTGCACCTTTAATTTCTTGCTGTAGACTTCTGCTTGTGTCAGGCTATCAGCTTTGGCCAGTAGAGGAATAATGTTGACTTTTTCATCTAAAGCCTTCATGCACTCCACGTCGATTGGCCTTAAACTGACAGCAGAGGGAAAACAAAACATGATTAAACCCTGAACATGCTGCATGGATGCAGCTGAGGCTGTAAAACATCTTTAGATGCAGAAGTAGGAATGTACCCGTGGCCAAAAGGAGAGATGAAGTAGAGCAGGCAGTGGACTCTGTTGTCCTGAATGTTCTTCCTGTTCAGCCCGCTCTCATCTCGGAAATACTGCTCGAACTGCTGGTCAATGTAGTCTTCTACGTGCTTCCAGCTGATGCAAACACATAAAATATCTGTGACTAGAGCAGCAAACCCACAGGAGATGTTTTTAATGCAAGCAGTTTCACGATTATTTGTTTTATACGCATTCCGTGATGCAGAGTGACGTTCAACAAACCTGTCAAAATTAAGCATAAGCTACAAAATAGTTTTTAAAGTATTTGGATAATTATAATATAATGCAGAGAAAGGAAAATAAATACATAACTGGAAAATAAATGAGGAAAGAAGTAAAAAAAATATAAAATAAATCATATGGTTATTTTAGCTGATTATTTTTCATTATTCACTGCAAAAATACAAAATCTTAGCAAGTGTTTTTGGTCTAGTTTCTAGTGGAAATATCTTAGTACACTTAAAATAAGGCAAAACAAACTCTTAAGTAAATTGTCAGCAAGATATAAGAGCTTATTTAGAGTCAATAATTTCTTAATATTAATAAAAAGTTCTAGTTCCCTTGGCAGATTATTTCACTTATAATAAGATATTTTCCCCATGTTATCAGTCAAATAATCTGTCAGTGGATCTGTTACTTTTTCATCAATATTAAGTATTTATTTACTTAAAACACGCTCATATATTTTGCTGAAAAGTTACTTATGAGTTAGTTTTGTCTTACTACAAATGAAGATATTTGACCAAAATTACTTGCTAATACTCTGTGTTTTTGCAGTCTGATAAATATGTTTTAATGAGATTATATTTGTATATATGTGTGATTAATGTAGATTTTTGCAGGTGAGGTCTTGGATATTTAGGGTCTTATTAATACTCTGTGTTTTTGTTCGGACTGCAGCATGGGATGCGGTTTTAACATGTCCGCTCACCTTGCTGTGTTGTTGACAGCGTCTCCGAAGCCTGGCGTGTCTATGATGGAGAGCCTCAGTTTGATTCCTTTCTCCTCGATGCCGATGGTGTGCTTGACGATGTCGACCGTTTGACTGATCCGCTCTGCAGATTAACCAAAGGTAACGATGCATGCAGAGTTAGAAACTCTCTAAGAAGAACTGAAAGGTTGGATAAATGATGATAAATGAACTCACCCTCAGCATTGGGAACTTTTCTGTCTCTGTAGAGGTCAGTGAGGAACAAACTGTTTATTAGTGTGGATTTGCCGAGTCCAGTCTCTCCTACAATAATAGACACACATTCCTCTAAGTCACTTTAAAAATACTCAAATCAGACCACATCACATCTTCTTTATTATTATTTTTTATTAAATAAAAAATAACTGCCTTCTAATCTGTTTTGGGACAGATTATATGGGGTTTTCTTCCACAAGCTTGGAATCATTAGCATAGTTATTTATTTATTTTCAAGCTTTTACTCCCCAAATAATATTTACAAACTGAATATTTGGCTTTCAAATAAAAAATTTAGTTTGGAAGCTAAATATTTCGTTCCGAACTAAAACAATCCCCACAGCATGATGTTGCCACCTCCGTATGTGCTTTCCGGTTTCACCATTTTCTTCTCCAAATGTATTGATAGTTATGACCAAAAACTTCACTATTAGTTTTATCAGACAACAAAAAATTAAGGTGTTTTTTCATGAGTGCATTTAAAAACTGTAGCGAATGTTATGGCAGAAAATGAGAGTTACTAAAAAATAAAAGTCAAAATAATCCAGAAGAAAATCCAAAACAAAAAATGTGAAACCAAAGTCATAGAGGTCAACACAAAGCTGGACAAACTAAATGTTTTCTGAACAAACGTCTCCAAGTCAGATAATTTCACATTAATATTCTGACCAAGAATACTGGGGCAGCTGTTGAGCATGGTGGTGGTAGAATCATGCTGTGGGCTGTTTTTCTTCCAGAGACACTGATATATTTTACAAAGCTGATAAATACATGATTAAGATGAAGAACTGCCTGCAATTTTTTTAAACTTTAACTTGAAGCAACAGCTGTGTGTCAAAACACTGACGCAATGATCCCAAAACCACATCAACACTGAAGTATAATCACGGCACCAGAGGAAAAAAGTTAATCAAATAAATCAATAAAAGTTAAAAAAGATGGAAACTTCTGACTGGAACTGCCTTGTGTTTTTCTAGACGCATAATTAGGTTATTTTCTAAATATTCACCTGCCACCATCAGCGTAAAGGTGAATCCTTTCTTCACCGTCTTTCTGTGAACCTGGTTGGGCAACGTAGCAAAACCCACGTACTCTTTGTCCTGATCCTGCAGAACGAAGACATGAACATCATATTAATGCTCAGCATATCCACATTGCAGCATCATGAAGCAACCAGTTCCTGCTGTGGCCTTCAACAAGCCCAACTCCATGAATCTGTGACGATTAATCACACATAGTAAATGATGGTTTAAGACAACAGCAGGAGTGAGGCGTCCATTTGTGAAGTTACACAGTAAAAAATTAACAGCTATAATTTGGTTTATTTAGAGAAAAAATGTGGGTGTTAATTTTTTAAAGTCACATTTTCACCAAAGTGTTCATACATTTATAAATATCTGCGTTCTTAACTAAATATTTAATTAACAAGCTTAATATTTTTACAAACTAAATATTTAACTTATAAATTAAAAAATTAGTTAGCAAGTTAAATATTTACATCTGAGCTAAAAAATTTGGAGAATAAATATTTAGTTTGAAAATTAAATGTTTAGCTCAGAGCTCAGACTTAAATATACAAATATTTAGCTGGATGTTTTCACATTAGTGATTCACTTTAACTATTTAGTATTTACAAACTAAATATTTAAGTTGTTAATTGAAAATTTTGTTTGTTAACATGGTTAAAATACGACTTTGAAAAATTAACATCCACATTTTTTCTCTCTTTCACAGGCTAAATAAACCAAATTATTGCTGTTAATTATTTACAGTAAAATGGCAAATATTAAATATTTATGCAATATATTTAAATATCAAATTTAATATTTAATGTTTAGTTAGGAAACTAAATATTTAAATCCCAACTAAATGTTTACGTAGGAGCTAATTAGTTAATTTTCAAACTAAATATTTATTTTCCAAAGTGAGTATTTAGCTTAGATCTAAATATTTAGTTTGCAAACAAAGTATTTAGGTTATTAGTTAAATATTTAGTTTGGAACTCTGACATTTATAACATGATGAAAATATGATCTTGAAAATTTAACAGCTACATTTTATTCTCTATGACAGGCTAAATAAAACAGATTATTGCTGTTAATTTTTTGCTGTGTAACTTTACAAACAACCAGAGTAAATAAAGGAAGGAAAACTTTACACAAATGTGTGAGCAGAAAGTGTGAAGAGTTGCACAATGATGGAAAAGGCCTGAGAGAGCAAAGTTAGAGCAAAAGGTCGTCAAACCAAACCCACCTCTGGAGAGTCGTAGGGGTCAAAAGGTCCCCAGGGACTGCGCGGCCTGGAGGTCGGGCTCAGAGGAGAGTCCAGAGAAACCTGAGACACAAGCTGCCTCTTCAGCGGGAGAATCTGTGACGAGTCCCGTCCTGCGTGACTGGGCCGGGGCGGGACGGTGGGAGAACCGGCCGGGCGAACAGGACGGGATGGAGGGGGCGTTCCTGGATACCCGGGCAGCCTCCCGTTGGCTGCAGTTGGAGGTTCTTCTACATCCAAGCAGTCTTGGTTCTGTGACTTTTCAGGAGGTAGATCCCTCATGGCGTAGGGGAACTGTATGTCTGCCTGGTCTTCGATGGAAAGACTGGACAACTGGGACAAAATGTCACAAAGTTTGTTTATTTTATTTTACAGGCTCCTGCTAAGACTTCATAATAATAATAATAGGGAAACAATTATTATTATACATCCACTACTGTCAGTGAAAAAACTCCCAGTGAATAAATAGCTAAATGTGAAAATGTTATACTGAAACACAAATAACTTATTTAGAAATATCGCTACACGGCGGTTACTCCTAGCAACGGTTATCTCCTAGCAACGGTCATCTGTCATTGGTGGAGCGACACTGACCCCTACTGGCAACTATATGAAACTGTGCCTGGCGATGAGAATTAAATGTGAAAACATCCATAACACAAAAACAAAATCTTACGAAGTAATTTTGGTCTAGTTTCTAGTGAATATCGCTTAGTTCACTTGAAGTAAGGTGAAACTTACTTACAAGTAACTTTTCAGCATGATACAGGAGCTTGTTTTAAGTAAATAATTACTTAGTATTGACGAAAAAGTACTAGTTCCATTGGCAGATTATTTCACTGATAACAAGTAATTTTCCTCATAAGTGAAATAATCTGCCAATGGAACAAGTACTTTTATTAAATTATTGTCAACAAGCTCCTAAATCTTGCTGAAAAGTTATGAATTAGTTTTGTCTTATTTTACATTTTCTAAAATATTTCTGCTAGAAACTAGTGGAAATATTTTTACATTACATTTTTTTGTAAATATAATGCTGTAGGTATGGAAACAGACTGATAAAGGGCCTACTGATCTTCACCTGCACTGTTTGACTACACTGTTTTTTCTCTGATTAGATCTGACCAGTGATCCCATTATAAGGAACTCATCCATCTGTCAGGGCAAGAGGACAAAAGACGCCCTTAAGTTCAGGGTCAGCCAGGTCAAACTACAAACTGAAGAGCATCTTTATCATTATTTATCAGGACAGCCTCAAACATCACCCTGAACGCAACATCATCTACTCCATGATAAAATCTGAGCCAACTATTAAGCCTGCTGTCCTACCGACTTGGTCTAATGACAGGGAAGTGCAACTCACAGAGCTGCACGTCTGATCAGGGTTCATCTGCCATCCCTCTACCTGTCACCTCCAATTACCCAGAAAGCTCCTCAGCACCAGGCTTAACCCAGCTTCTAATACTCTAACAGGGTGGGGGTTGGAGAGTTACCTCCTAAACACACAAACACACGCTCCAACAAACACAAGTGTATTTTAAAGACAGTCCTACCTGCTTCTCTGAAAAAGCTGTAGCTTCTTTGATCAAGGACAGCAGCACATTAAAACATTAGTATAAAGGAGAAAATGAGTTGCTAAAAGGAATATATGAAAATAAATGAGTATGATTAATGCGGCATAACGTAAACATAAAGCTGGCAATTTAAATAAATAATTAAGATTATAATAAACAAGCGTTAAATAGCACAAGAAACATTTGGACAGACTCTTGAAGGCGCTTAGCAGGAATATTTCAGGGTGATTCATTTGTAGTTTAAATGGTGAAGTTATTTCCTCACTGCCGAAAACTTTAATGAAACAGAAAGACATTATAGAAATATGCAAATGTTATGGACTTACCGTTTTTACTGCTACGGAATCTGACCGGAGAGGACATGTGCTCCATGGTGTGACCTGAGTACAAACTGACCCCAGATCGGCGACATGCGGCGCCCGGCTGCATGCCAGTATGGCAAGCCATTACGTATTTATTCATTGTTCTGTATAACAAGCCACCTGCACACATTATCTAATATTTTTGTCCACGCTTTTGCAATTATACCACAATAATTAGCTACTTGGTTGGACTCAGAGGGAGCTTAGCTAAATCCAGAAATATTTGCAGTTTCAAACAGTAAGAACATAATTTTCATAGTAAATTATAGGACAGCCAGATCTCTGGATATTGGTTGGGTTTTTGATCAAACGTGAATCAAACTAAAGTGTTGCAACCTTTTTAATTGGCTGTTTTTAATATAAAGCTACTGAAGTAAACAGTTGCTTGATATAAACCGAATCGAGTATAGCTAAATTAGATATTAATTTACAATATTTTTGTAATAGTTTAATAAACTTATTGTCTTTAATTGCTCAATCAGAGAAGCTTGCGAGACTCATTTTAATGTGACAGACCTGTCCCTCATCTTCTAACAATCACATTATACATTTATTTTCTTAATTATTTCTCATCCACTACCTAACTAACTCAAAATGTTGTTGAGAAAATAAAATATTCACTTGTTAAATCCTGAATCAATTAATTGATAAATAAAATATACTTTTTGTTTGAAAGCGCCCTGACTTCTCTCCATTTTGATTGGTCGGTCAGAGGTCAAAGGTAAAGCTGATAACCTCAGCGCGTGAGCGTAACGGCTTCGCTGAATCTGTTTTTTATGGTAATAATTTCAAATTTATAAAATATAGAGTGCGTTAAATAACCTTTTCTTGGTTTTTATCTGCCTTTTTAGTCAATTTTAGCCGTTTTAACGTTTGCGCTGTAAGCTAGAAGGTAAGCTAGCTAGCTAGCCAGTCAGCGTAAACATTTTTTTAAATTTAGGTCAAACATTTCGCAACGTTCAGTTAGTTTACTTAGCTAGAGAGATATATTTTGAAGTGACGTTTTCTGTTGTTACTATCTGTCTTTTGGCTAAAGTTAAGCTTTGTGCTGTCTGAGACAAGTTGCTATGTAGCATTAGCCACCACCTGATGTGGAGGTGGATTAAAAACAATAAGAAAAACGGCCAGCTAAAATACCCAAAACTTCAGCAACCGTAATTTTAAATGTCATTATTTACTATTTAATATTGAAGATGTTAAATACATGAGTATTATTAATGTATATTTTTAAAACCAGGGCAAATGTTATTTACAATCACCTGCACTGTCTCAGAAAGAAAAGTTAACATGTAAAAAGTAACTGAGAAATTCAAATGTATTGTATTTGGAAAAACTAGTAAAATGTCGATATTACAGCTTGTGTTTATAGAAAATTAGTGAAAAAGCTTAGAACACAATGTGATATTTTCTGGAAAAATGTTGCAAAATTTAGCTGTAAATATGAAAGGAAGATGTAAGTCACAGGTTTTTTTTTTCACCAATTCAGTTAATCTCAAATATTTTTTTCAAACAAGTTTGAAGAAGAATATTCTTAGTTGAAATTGTAGAGACATTATAATATTAAAAAAATCAGTATTTTGGTAATTTGGTTTTGACTATACTGTATCTACAAATGCTTTATTTTGAGGTAGAGATGGAGCCAACAGTTTTTTGTTTTTATAGGTCTGACCTGGTGATTTTATGTTTATTTGTACTCAAAATATTGTGTTAATTGATTTGTTTTTAAACCAGATGTTGTGAGAGGCATTAGTTTAAAAAAAATAACCATATTGAGTATTTTAAAACAGTTGAGTCGTGACATAAACACTGATTAGTTTCTAGAAATTTGCAGCAGCGTTATTTTTAAAGCATCTTTTTTGAAGGCTTAATCACCCCACTCAGCGACTTTACATGTTATTTTAGGAGGCCTTAACATTCTGGAAGAGATTACCATGATTGATATCTCACCACAGGATATAAATAATAACTTCTGATGGTTTTGTTTGAATTTGCAGGGACAAGGGGACATCTGGACAAATGCCTTGGCCGACCATGATTAACCTTAAAGCATAAATCAGGTATTTTCTTCTCAGTCACTTTTCTGTACTCTGTCTTAATAAAGTAATACAGACTTATACATCAGAAGATGTACATATTTTTGTATATTATCTACAGTTTAATAGCATTAGTAGTTATTTCATAGCTCAGTGTATGGGACAAGACATAAGACAATCTAAAAAAATAATTAAACATCTTAAAGAATAAAATAACATATTTCACAGCTTCTGGACCAATTTGAAATTGGAGCCATTTGACAATTTGAGCTTATGACAGACATGCTCTTGCTTATCAAGTAGTAAACAGTCCTTGCAATACAGAAATGTTAAATTGTGTGCTTGAGGTAATGTATAAACTGTGGAACTATAACACAGTCTATCAAAAGAGAGCATCCATCCATGCAATTTCAGAAATTTCAGGACGTTTTTTCAGTATGCCTTTTGTTGTAAAGAATACTGAATTAAATTCCTATTGAACTAGGCTTTAGCTTTGCTACTTAAATACTAGTTTATGGACTGTTATTTAATTAATATCAAGCTGCACAGCTTCTCAAAAACATTCTTCATAAATCTGTAGTTGCACATTTTGTGCATCTAATTCATAGTAATCAATTAAAATACGTCTCTCTATTTTGTTTCAAGGTACCAATGTCCTCAAAAAATGTGTTTATTCCCCAACACTAAATGCAGTTATGTTGAGAACGATTCAGAGAAACGAGCTGTTCTCCGTAGATCTTTCCCACAGCACTCTACAAGTTCTCCTAGTCCTGTTTGGTCGGCCCATCAGTGTCGGCTCATGCTGCGGTTTTGCTTGTTCTTTAATGTTGCTGTCCTCTTGAGACTCACACTCGCTCTTCCCCGGGTCTGAGCTTTTAGACTCGCAGCAGGGCTGGTTTGTGTGTTGTGATTTAGTCCTCAGATTGTGGCCATGTGCATGTTGCTCACCATTCACGTCTTTGTCGGTTTTGCTACTTTGGCCTTGGTAGTGATTAGGCTCTGTGTGGCCATTTGCTTCGTCTGAACAAAGCTTAGGGCTCAGATTGCCTTGATGATCAGGAGTTTCATTCTGGTTTTGGTGGTTGTGAATCTTCCAGAAGGCTTGACAGAGTTGCTCCAACTCGGAAAGCAAAGGCAGGCTGATGTCCAGGTTCATTAGCAGGTTGTCCAGCCACTCCTCCAGCTTTGAAAAAGAGGGTCTGAAAGGCAAAGACATTCATGTTTTATTCTTTATTTGGCTATTTTCACAAAAACATCTAAGCATCTCCATTTTTTTTTTTGCAAAGATGTAACTATTTTCTTTATAAATACCTAAAAAATAGCTTTTATTTCAAATAGCTTCAATTATTTTCGCACAATCGTACCGTTTATCAGCATCCATGTCACAGCAGAGAACAACCAATGGCAGGAAGGCAGATGGACACAGTGGAGAGTGATACTGCTGGAGGAAACTTTCTATATTGAGTCCAAAGTTGTTAGTTCGGGGAAGGTAGTCCGGATCAGCACTCACTCTGCCAATTATCTGATGACACAAAGAGGAATCGATAAGCAACTGTTTTAAAGTGTAACTTTAATCTTAAACACTTTCTGGCTTGTGAAAACTCAGTGACGTGGGAAATATAAAGTGCTCCAGAATTTAGTGGTAAATGGGCCTCAAGAAATGTGAATTTTGTGTCTCTAAATATCAGTGACTTTATTCTAGACGATCGTTAATACAGCAGTATTGCATACGATTATGTGGAATATGACGTTTATGTATAAAAAAATAATTTTTCCTTATGTAATATTCACATTTCTTGCATATACTTGTGATATACTTCATTAATATTTGAAGTATATCACTCTGTGTATGAGTTTAACTTTAAATTAGATTTTCATATTCTAATTTATCAGTAATTTATCAGTAATGTCGATAGATATTAATTTAAAATCGTATTTTAATTGTACCATTCTTTTCCTAAACATCTTGTTTTTAGCAACCTTGTGGTAGTAATATCCTACTACCACAAGTCAGCAGCAGTGCACCAATTTGTTTGGCTTATCTCTTAAACTTGTTTTGCAATTTTAACTTGTACGTGTTGGAAAAAAATATTTTAAATGATTACTTTAAACGAGTAAGTTCATATATGTTTTTAGAAATTTCATTCCCGTCATGAGATAAAATAACAGAAATGTATCGGTTATATTTTCTTAGCTACGTCTTTTGTGTTATGACCAAAATGTTCCTACCTCACAAGTCATAATCCCAAAGGAAAATATGTCCACACGTTCGTCATAGGTTTTTCCTAAGAGTCAAAGAGAAAAATGTAAAGAGTTTTTGTTTCAGACCATGAAGGTCCGTCATTCATGAGTTGGTTAACACACTCACCATGGATCATCTCAGGGGCCATCCAGTAGGGGTTCCCAACCACAGTATACCGTTTTCTCCGGTCAGGTTTGCGCAGCTCTGACAGTGGCCCCTTCACGCTCTGCTCCAGAGATGAAGTTTTGCTCCGACTCCGTTCATCCATCACCAGCCTGGCAAGTCCAAAGTCTGCCACCACCACAGACTGGTTCTATAACGAAGAGAAATGAAAAGCTTCGGGATTTTTACCAGAAACAGAAAACCTTCTAATCCTGGTGCATTTAAAAAATGTTTAAAGTTGACAGGAAACTTGAAAATATTACTATGTTTTTATGTGTTATTGGATGGCATTATAAACAATACCTAAACACCAACTATAAAGTCTTAAAAAAGACAAACATAGAAATAATACAATAAATATAAATTCAGTTTTTTACTTTCAAGAAACCTTTTGTCCAAAATTTTATCTATGACTTGTCACTTTATTCGCTGCAGTTGTCACTATAGAAAGTCTCTTACTAAATGGTATTTTCTATCAAAAACATATGTATTACTTGTACTGGAAAATTATGTTTGTGACTTAATTATTGAGTTTGGATTGAGAATGGAGCATTTTTATAAATAATACAGTACAGTCTTGTTAAAAAAAAT